>OX442364.1:25124025-25136525 GCA_949357725.1 Hyperoplus immaculatus | reverse complement strand
AACTAAAACAAAACTGAGGCTTTATGGTGCCCCACTGTCTGCCCCACAAGAATGGAGGGAGTGTGTGTGTGTGTGTGTGTGTGTGTGTGTGTGTGTGTGTGTGTGTGTGTGTGTGTGTGTGTGTGTGTGTGTGTGTGTGTGTGTGTGTGTGTGTTGGGGGTTCTGTCTTTAGCATGTGAGGGAGAGACAAGAAGCTTTAGTATTGAGAAAAATGTTTTGAGATAATGTCCGTTAAAGATGGTTGTATAGGAGAAATATACAGACGCAAACAGACAAGGTTTAGTCAAATTAACACCTGAATGTTCATTTTGGACCTTTTGATTTATACTAGTATGAAAGCAGACATGTTATGGAAGATAATAGACTGTCTTTGTCTGTAGTGTCTCACCTTAAACCGATACCTCCATCTTTGCAAACTCACATCGTTCGGCCAACTTTCCTCACACAGTGTTATGATTTAAAAGATCCCAAATTTTCCAAAAAATGTCAATTAGAATTTTGGTAAATTTCTTATGAAGAGATGCACACAGGACTATCCACTGATATTTCCTCTATGACATAATGGTGCAGCCGTTCAGATCATGTGCGTTTATTCTATTTTATTTTACCAGCTGACATAGAATACTAAGAGTGCATGTGTTTAAACTGTGGAAAAGTGTTTTTCTTTCTTAAAGGTGCAGTCAGTGATTCTGGAGAACGCTCGTTGTCAAAATCACATCTAGTCAAAATCAGTGAATATCTCCTCACGACCTGCTACCTGTCCGTACTGTGTGTGCGCTGAAAATAATCCAGCCCAGGCTCTGTAAACTGGTATGTAAACAAAGGGGGGCAGCCGCAGCTATTAACATGGCCATTTACGGGGCCTAGGTGTGATGGTGCAGCCGTTTAGATCGTGGCACTGTGTGTGTGCTGAAAATAATATTATTCTGTGTGAATACACAGCCTAGGCTCTGTAAACTGGATTATGTAACATTGGATTTTTTTCAGTTCACACACAGTACGGACAGGTAGTGGATCATGAGGAGATATTCACTGATTTTGACCAAAAAGTGATTTTGACAACAAGCGTTCTCCAGAATCACTGACTGCACCTTTAATTTAAATAGAAACTCGAGGGAAGAGTTGAAGAGTTGACGAGATGCACATTAGTCAGATTGAGTGTGAGTAGAACATGGTGATTGTGTGGTCGGTAGTGGACTGAATGGATGTGTATGTGTGTGTGTGTGTGTGTGTGTGTGTGTGTGTGTGTGTGTGTGTGTGTGTGTGTGTGTGTGTGTGTGTGTGTGTGTGTGTGTGTGTGTGTGTGTGTGTGTGTGTGTGCGTGTGTGTGTGCCTGTTAGTGAAGTGCCAAGTCAAGCTATTACTGACAGTTTAAAAGCAAAGGAGACGGGAGATTTATTCAGATTTTTACTTCAGTCAAAGTAGCTCTGCCACACATTATTGTACCGCAGAAAATTGTACTTAAACAGAGAAGTATGAGAGCTTTGAAACTGTGGATTTAGAATGAGGATATACAAGTGTTTCTGGGGATGGTATGATGGCCTAAAGGTAAGGGGGCCGACCAGAAACCCTGAGGTCTCTGGTTCCTCCTCCCAGTAACCATGAGGTCTCTTCCCAGTAACCATGAGGTCTCTGGTTCCTCCTCCCAGTAACCATGAGGTCTCTAGTTCCTCCTCCCAGTAACCATGAGGTCTCTGGTTCCTCCTCCCAGTAACCATGAGGTCTCTGGTTCCTCCTCCCAGTAACCATGAGGTCTCTGGTTCCTCCCAGTAACCATGAGGTCTCTGGTTCCTCCTCCCAGTAACCATGAGGTCTCTGGTTCCTCCTCCCAGTAACCATGAGGTCTCTGGTTCCTCCTCCCAGTAACCATGAAGTCTCTGGTTCCTCCCAGTAACCATGAGGTCTCTGGCTCCTCCCTGTAACCATGAGATCTCTGGTTCCTCCTCCCAGTAACCATGAGGTCTCTGGTTCCTCCCAGTAACGATGAGGTCTCTGGTTCCTCCTCCCAGTAATCATGAGGTCTCTGGTTCCTCCTCCCAGTAACCATGAGGTCTCTGGTTCCTCCCAGTAACCATGAGGTCTCTGGTTGGATCCCCGGCACCGGACAGGATGGTGTTAGTAGTAAAACTAGTGGTGGCTGCTATTACATCTACGGTGCCCACCATCTCTACCATTGTGTCCTTGAGCAAGACACTTAACCCCAACGCTGTACTATGGCTGACCCTGCGCTCTGACCCCCTCTGGAGTGTGGTAACTTGAGAGGGGAGATGTGGAAAGACAAATTTCAAGGCGCCCTGTGTACCGTTGACTAAAATGTAATTAACTTCTACTTTTACAAATATCTTGGTCTGTTTTCCCTGTAAAAAATAATAAAAAAAATGCCAAAAATGCAAAAATAAATAAATATAATCCTTAATGTGACTATGTAATGAAACTTTTTGATTTTACCTTTTAAATCAATTCATGATCCATTATAAACCCTTTTCTGACCCATTTTTTTTACTCGGTTTCATTAGTATTTCACAGCTTGTAGTGGAGACAATCCCTGCATTAAGGACTGCAGAGATACGTCCTCGTACATCTGTCAGTATGGTCAAATATAAAGTCTTTCCTTTCATTCGCTATAGAGCAGATGTCCAGCCGAGAAAATCGTCTTCTGAATGAATGCAGGTGTTCTCTAGTGAAACAGCTGTTATCCACACAGCTCTGATAAGGCTCAGGCAATGGTTTAGGCTGGGTTGGATAAGCCCAACTAATTTTCAACCCATACTAAAAGCCCTACTAACATCCTACTCATACTAAAAGCCCTACTAACATCCTACTCATACTAAAAGCCCTACTAACATCCTACTCATACTAAAAGCCCTACCAACGTCCTACTCTTACTAAAAGCCCTACTAACATCCTACTCATACTAAAGCCCTACAAAGGTCCTATTCATACTAAAAGCTCTACTAACGTCCTACTCATACTAAAAACCCTATTAACATCCTACTCATACTAAAAGCCCTACCAACGTCCTACTCATACTAAAAGCCCTACCAACGTCCTACTCATACTAAAAGCTCTACTAACATCCTACTCATACTAAAAACCCTACTAACGTCCTACTCATACTAAAAGCCCTACTAATGTCCTACTCATACTCATTTTGACGTCAATTTTTAGTAAGTTGGGGTTGTGTATGCGAGTTCATGTAGGCGAGAAATGCTCGGATGAGAACTTACTTCCGGGAAGATTTTGTGTAAGGATCGAAAGGTTGCGTTTTCTACTCAACCGCCCCACAATGCATTGCGTCTTTTCAAACGACACAGTTTTTTTTCATTCTTTATTGCTTCTGTATACTTCAGTGTGAACAGTCCGACGAACCTCGCATACACAATCGATGTTAAGTAGACAGTATGTAGTATATAAATGTTGAGTATATAGGAGGGAGGACGTTAGTAGGGCTTTATGGTTAAGTAGACAGTATGTAGTATATACATGTTGAGTATGTAGGAGGGAGGATGTTAGTAGGGCTTTATGGTTAAGTAGACAGTATGTAGTATATACATGTTGAGCATGTAGGAGGGAGGATGTTAGTAGGGCTTTATGGTTAAGTAGACAGTATGTAGTATATACATGTTGAGTATGTAGGAGGGAGGACGTTAGTAGGGCTTTTACAACACAGCACAGTAGCTTGTATTCTGCAGTGCTGTGGTTGGCTTGAGATGATTTGTGTGGAGCAGTAACACGTGTTGACAGATCGCTAGCTGCAGCTAATACCAGCTGCAGACTGGGAGGATGCAGCTCTGCTAATACCCTATAGTCACCTCTGAGGCCCTGACTACTGCCTGGGAAATACTGTAATGTAACGCTTTTAGCCTGTTTTACTTTGTATTGGACATATTTTGGAGAGAGAGTTGAAATGGGGCAGAGAGGGGAATGACATGCAGAGAACGACCCGGGCTGGATTCTAACCCAGGTCTGCTGTGAAGAGGACTGAGCCTCTTGGGGGGGGGGCTTTAACCACTAAACCACGAGCGCCCCTCACTTTCTAGCATTCTGGTGATGTTTTATCAACCGATTTTAGCCTCTTCTGCGTCAATGTATGGTTAAAATGTCTTTATTTATGTAAAGGGAAAAGACAATATTCCGGTGCCCGTGTGACAGTAAAATAAAAGGTTCTCTGGCATTCTGCACTCAGTATTCATTCAGTAACACTTTACAATAAGTGAACATTAATGAACTGTTAGCTAATGCTAAATTGAGGCTTAATTATCATTTACTGAGCATTACCTAACTGTTAAAGGTGAAGTAAGCGTTTTTTTTTTTGTTAATATAAGTGTTAAATCGCTCTTTATTCATACAGTGATCACTTACATAATGTGCGCGTTTCATAAAGCTGATCTCTCAGTCAGCTGCTCTGCATGTAATCGGCAAATAAACTTTTCGGGGGATCCCGAAATGAATGTCCAATCACAAGAGAGAACGCTACAAAGCGACACCTGTCTCACTCATGGTCTCACTGCCGGTGCACGCCAGAGCGACAGATGGGTGAATGTTTATGCGCCTACCATGGCGCAGCAGGTAAAAATCCTTCCCAATGTCTGTTTTGATGGTTTTTATCATGTTTTATCACACTTATGGATCTGAGATGATGCTAGATAACTCGCTGCTTGAAGACCGCAGTGCATTAATGTGGTGACGTAGGGACGAGCGAGGGGACTGCTAACTGCAGTAACTGACAGGAAGTTAGCTAAAAGAACCATTCCGCTTACAGCACCTTTAATAACTGTTAAGTAAATGCTAAATAAACATCAGCTGAGCCCTAACTAACTGTTAGTTTATGCTTAACTAAACATTATTTGGGAGGTTTTTTAAGGAATTGTGTAGCCTACATCTCAATAACAAATCTATCAGAGAAAGAGGCCTTATTAAAACAGTTGGCTCCAACGTTTTAAATCTACATAAAAGCCCTTCAAGACAGTCAGCATTCCCTCCCCCCCCCCGCGCCTCCCCCCGCGCCCCCATATCCTCCCCCCTCAAATTCTACGCTTATGCTCTTAGCCAACAGTAATCAATTAACTTAATGATCTCTTTGTGTATGGGGCTAAATGTATTGCCTCCCCCCCTACACACACACACACACACACACACACACACACACACACACACACATTAACCTAATCAACTTTCTTTCTATATTTTTTTCGGTTTTTGCTATAGAGATACATTCTGAAGCCAAATACCATTACTGCTGATTAAGCTCGTTCTACAGGGTTCACATATTTCTTGATCAAAGCAAAAATTTCCCCTTGTTAGTTTTGCCAAAAATATCAAAAGCAAGTCGTTCAATTTTTCATTTGTAGATGATAAAATTGCTTCTAATAACCGACCGCTCGTTAATAGGCCAAAATAGGGCGTGTGTGTGTTTGTGTGTGTGTGTGTGTGTGTGTGTGTGTGTGTGTGTGTGTGTGTGTGTGTGTGTGCCATTATGAGCTGAGAGGGGTAGCAGAGTTTGTTGAAAAGTCAAGGCTATTTATTCAATGAAAATTACACATTTTAACATTTTTGAATAAGGTCGTTAAACAGTTAGGCACATGGAAGAGTTTGCTGGAACTATGAGATTTGAATATACAGCTCTGAACAAAATGAAGAGACCACTCCAAATGTTCAGTGTCTCTCGTTTTACTCTTTAGAGGCATATGTTTGAGTAGAATGAACATTTTGGTTTTATACTATAAACTACTGACAACATTTCTACCAAATTCCAATAAATTTTTTTGTCATTTAGAGCATTTTCAATCAGTTATGTAGAGATGAAGATTGAAGAACAATCCAGACTGGTCTCTTCATTTTTTTCCAGAGCTGTATGTTCACAAACTGTGCTCAGGCCGCGTGATAAAATGATAACTATGCAGCGATGAAAGCTGAACAATACCTTGTGATCTTCATGTCAGCAGCTCAGAGAAAAAGTTGACTGGCAGAAAGAGATTGCTCTGTTCATTTCAAATACACCATGTAAACTTCAAACATGACACACCTTTTGATCTAAAAAAATAATTCTTGAAATTGGCCTTTATATGTAAAGGTCCTTTCAGAGCATCTATGACATTTACGTCCACTGGGTTACAGGGTCGGTGGTTTGATCCCCCGTCTCCCCGCCACATGTCCAAGTGTCCGTGGGCAAAGAGACACTGAACCATAAATTGCTCCCGATAGTTAGCGTGCATGTGATAGCACTTTTCCCTGGTTTTTCACAGACTCAAAGCACTTTACATTGTTTTGTACACATTCACCCAATCACACACACATTCATACAGCAGCAGCAGCAGCTACCACGCAGGGTGCAAGCTAACTATGGGGAGCAATTTAGGGTTCAGTGTCTCTTTGCTCAGGGACACTTGGACATGTGGCGGGGAGACGGGGGATTGAACCACCAACCTAAATAGAACCACCGTCTAAGTGAGAAAGATAAACGTTTCTGTCACTATGTTATGGACAATTATTTATTATTTTTTTATTTAATTGAATTAATGGGTTTCACACATACAGAATCTAAGTGAGACAGATAAACATGTGTAGCATCAGTCTCTGTTTGTTAACGCATCTCCTCTCCTGTCAATAAAGTCTTGAAATCAATTGTATTAACCTGTTAAATGTAATACTGATTTATATGTAAAATGAGTAAATGTACTGTAAGTGTATGATATCCTAATGCTTTCACACATACAGTATCTACAGCTGCGGGAAAAAATAAAGAGACCACTCCAAATGTTCAGTGTCTCTCGTTTCACTCTTTATAGGCATATGTTTGAGTAGAATGAACATTTTGGTTTTATTCTACAAACTACTGACAACATTTCTACCAAATTCACAATACAAATATTGTCATTTAGAGCATTTCCAATGAGTAATGTAGAGATGAAGATTTAAGAACAATTCAGACTGGTCTCTTGATTTTTTTTCCGGGGCTGTAAGTGAGATAGATAAACATGTGTAGCGTCAACCTCTGTTTGTAAACCCATCTCGTCTCCTGCTGTGCTGCAAATGGGAAGGAGGAGAGGTTGAGATGAAAGCACTAGATTCTGTAACCAGCTGTTGATCCCTACAATCACTGACTGTGTGTGTGTGTGTGTGTGTGTGTGTGTGTGTGTGTGTGTGTGTGTGTGTGTGTGTGTGTGTGTGTGTGTGTGTGTGTGTGAGTGTGAGTGTGTGTGTGTGTCTGAACCTTCACTGTATCACTATGTTTCGCCTCTCATGTTTGACTGACACCTTTAACACTGAGAAGATAGAGTTGGTTAACTGGAGGCTGGGAGAACCAATATTGAACACAGAAATAAGGGTATAGGCTACAGTACGATATTATTTCTATCACCCAAGATACAATGTAAATTAATATTACCCCTAGGGACAATTATTGGTCCTTTAAGTATATTTTTAATGGCAAAGAATGTGATTATTAAAAGGTGAAGTCAGCAAAAAAAAATTTAGAATCACTTTATTCAAAATCAGTGAATATCTCCTCACAATATGTTACCTGTCCGTACTGCGTGAGCGCTGAAAACAAATGTTTTGTGTTAATACACAGCCTAGGCTTCGTAAACAAAAGGGGCCACTGGAGCTAGCAACATGCCTGTTTACAGAGCCTAGGCTGTGTATTAACACTGGATTTGTTTTCTGTTCACACACAGTACAAGTAGTGGATCGCGAGGAGATATTCACTGATTTTGACAAAACGTAATGTTGACAAGCATTTTTTCAGAATAACTTACTGCACCTTTAATACATCAAATATCCATCACCTTTACGTGAACTAGATAATATGAATTTTTTTGTTTTCCTTTTACGATGTCATTAATTATATTATGGAGTAAAACAGAAACAATGGTCCAGTATTCAGTAAGTACAAGTGCAGAAAGTGTCTGATTGAGTCCCTGTACATTGGTGTTAGCGTGAGAACTACATCGAGGCAGTTGACTCAAAGGGATTGAAAGGCCAAAGAAGGAGCAGACGAAGCATTTCGAGTCAGTTCAGTGTTGTTTTATTGTACGAATATAAAGAATAAAGAATAAATAGAACATTTCCTTAATTTACAGGACAAGACAAAGTCACCAATACGACTGAATCAATAATATAAATCCACGTTGAACTCTAGAGGTCGATCATTCTGCTTCATCCAAATATGGAAAAAAACAATGTTGAAGAGTCTGTGTGTGTGTGTGTGTGTGTGTGTGCGTGTGTGTGTGCGTGCGTGCGTGTGTGTGTGTGTGTGCGTGTGTCTGTGTGTGTGTGTGTGTGCAATGGCTCTATGCGCCATCACCTCCATAAATACAAAACATAATATAACCAACATTCTCCACAAATAAAGGGGACTCTGGTTACACACACAATAATACTGACTTTGTACAGGGAGCTATATTCATCACAGCATGGTGTTATGCCGGGTTGTGCGTACCTGATGAAAAAAGTGCATGCACCTTTAAAAATACTCAGATCAATGCATTTACAACTGTGACTGTATTTCTGGATAATTATGAATCATATTGTTTTACCAGCATATTTTCATTCATTCATTTAATAATGGTGGTAAGATACTGTATGAAATCCACTTTGTCACAGTGTTGTCACAAGTTGTCTTAATGTTTGAACCAGACAAATTATAGTATACAGAATGTTGCCTTACTATGCACTACAATGTCTTCTAGAATCCCACACAGCTAAAGGTGCATGCATGTATCAGCAGGCACGCAAAACTCCTCATAACACCATGGCATCGCATTACACATACACACATACAAATACATTCATACACTCGGTAGTGCACGTGAGAAAAAAAATAAAATAAAAAAAATCACAAAAATATTGAGCTTATAATTTATCTTTTCAAAGTCTTTTATTTTCTTAATTTTTTCTAACTCGAGCACGAGCATTTGCAGTCTGTGATGATGGGATAGTGCACCGGTATCCACGCGCACTTCAGCCCCCCTTTCCTCTGCACACACCTCCACCGCAGCACAGTCAAATGTGTGGAACTCGCCGGTTTACACACCATTCCTTCTGGCACGGAGCACGACCGTTTGCTCAAACAGCTGCCCACGCGCACGTACCTTGGCCAGAACCTACTACCCAAATCGGTCCATGTGTATGTCACCGGGCAAAACGAGTACGCCCACAACCACTGCTGCAGCCGCCTTTTCAATTTCTTGCTGGGCTTGTTGTGCTTTTTCCCGAACTGCACATCGAAGTCCAACGCGCGAATTTCCTTGGGCAAGACACCACTGATGATAGGCTTTTGCAACACGTCCAAGTCGTCCAATTCGTCGTTGTTGTTGGTGGTGGTGTATTTGTCCACTTCCACGGGCGGTAAAACGGACAGAAATCGCCCGTCGAAGTCGCCCAAGACGGCCTTCAATTCGGTCTCGTTGAGGTCCCGTTCCCTTGGGTCGAATACGGGGTCTGGGTCTTCCCGTAATTCCACAAGCGGGAGACTGTCGCTGGGGATGGGCCGTAGTAGGTAGTAGTGCTGGCAAAACCCGCTGTCCGTCAAAAGTCCCAAGGAGAGCACCAGCAAGTACATCGCTATACACTGCTGCGATTGATCCATGTCAGTTGGTGTGGATATGTGCTGCTCAGACGAACAGTTTCTCTGTGCGTAATTACGCGTGAGACAGTATCCAAAACTTGCCTCTTGGGTCTTGGGTGTCCCTTAGAAATTCACTTTTTAAAAACAGTCTTTTAAGGTGGTGAGATCGGTGCTCCTGCTATAAAAGAACCACTTATTTGTTCTTGTGCGCATTTACGCATGAGACGTATCCAAAACTTTGCCTCGTCTTGAGTGTCCTTTGAAATATCACTTTCCCATGATGATAAAACTCCGAATCAATCAACAATGCAAAAGTTGCTCCATAGAAAGCACCAGTGGAGACTTATCTGTTGAGGACAAACTGCGTATCAATGTTTAGTTTATTCCTTTGGGCTCCGTGCGCACGAGCTTGGCATTACAATGATGACGATGATGATAATGTTTCTCGTGCGGCTGCCGTTGGGCTCTGAAGTGCCGAAAGGAACCCGCGAGCTGCCCGTTATATGCTCCACACTGGCCGTGACGTAACTCCGCGCGCCCCTCTTTGAATGTGGGTTTGTTGTCTAGCAGGAGTTCCCCAATACCTCCTTCTTCCACCGCGCCGCACTGAGGGGGGGAGTCTGTGTGTGTGTGTGTGTGTGTGTGTGTGTGTGTGTGTGTGTGTGTGTGTGTGTGTGTGTGTGTGTCGGCGCGCGAGAGGAGACGCCCCCTGTCGGTTTTCCAGACTTCCTTAAATCAGTCTCGCAGTGGGAATCGTTGCTCAACTCTTTCATCTTGGAGAATCCCTTCTGAGTGAGTGTGTGTGTGTGTGTGTGTGTGTGCGTGTGCGTGTGTGTGTGTGTGTGTGTGCAACATAAAGGTACTAACACAGAGTCTGCAGCTTCCAACAACAGCAATAACTTCTTGGAAAACACTTGTAAATTTGCTCAAGAAATCTTATTCGACTGGTACTCTGCAAGTTAAGATTGTTTTGATATATACTTTATTGTATGAGCAAAAACAGGTTATATCATATAATGTTATAGTTCAAATTAACAGCGTCCTACAAATATTACATATATTTAATTGCAAAAATAATAAAGACTTAAAAAATAAATACTTATAGTCTACTGTGGTATGTTAAGATTTTAATATTTCAAATGTTTAACTGATATCATCATGAACCATTGCTAGTTGATTACTTGCATTAAAACAATTATTTTTCATACTGCACATTTTTAAGGAATGTTTAAATAAGTATGCACATTTAGCGATATCTAACTAATTAAGTGTACAGTAAATATTCATCTTGGAGCATCACTGTCACTTATTCCACTGTTACTCTGCATCTTACGATTTTAATTACAAAACACATGAGGGATCTATACATGTACTGTGTATTGCAATAGATTATAATTATATTATGGTTGAAATGACAATTTATAAGTGGGACATGTGGAAATGTACCTTAATTGACTGCACATGTGTTTGCTTTTATCGTCCGTTTTCATCGTTATGTTTACACCCATGTCAATGCACTCTCTATTCACTCATCTGCACTACATGTACATACAAATCAAGCTATGATCTAAAGTCTTTGCTCAAATTTAAATCAAATTGACAAAGGCTTGTTTAACCAAGAAGCCAGCAAAATAGAATAAATACATTGTATATTGTTATATAGCTTCTTAACACATAACTAAATCTGTACATGATTGACCAAAAATATACCATAGACATACATTTGTACATCCATACTGCGGCCCATGTCCAACTGAAGAAATGTATCACCACAAAATACTGGACATAAATCTACTTTAAGAGCTGCATTAACTGTCCTGTTTGAAAGTCAGACGTGTATTTCTTTAGATTAAAGCATGAAGTGCAGACACATCCCGCCATAAGGATTGAATCTCCTCCAAAATCTAATTTTCCTTCATCCCTAAATAAGCAACTACATTATTGAGGGCGCTCCGGTGGCGTAGTGGATAGAGCGCGTAACATATTGGCTCCGGCCTTCGTTGCAGTGGTTGTGGGTTCAAATCCGACCTGTGGACCTTTACTGCAGGTCAATCCCCCCCCCCCCCTCTCTCTCTCTCTCTGTCTCCCCATTTCAACTCTGTACTGTCTAATAAAGCTTGAAAATGCTGAAGAAAAAAAAGCTTAAAAAAAATAAGCAACTAAACTCAAGCTGTGCTGCCAAACGTGATTTAAAACCATCTAAACTTTATCTTAAATTCTAGCGCAGATCCCAAAGTTTTCCATGATGTCGGGCCAAACGAAATAAACATAGGAAAGCTTGAATAAAAAGCTGGATATGTGAAATTGCCAGACTGTGTGGAAAAAGTTTTTTTTTTAAACACAAGATCCTTTCGCCTATTTTAAAGCTATAGTGCGTAACTTTTGTCGCCCCCCCCATGAGGAATTCTGAGTAATTGCAACAACACTGTCAGTGCATATACATGAGGTAAAGCCTTCAGTGATGAAGCATGGAATTTATACCTTCTGCTGTACGTCCAGGTTTTTTTTTCTTAGCAGTAGAATCAACATGAAACATTTCTTGGGCTCTTCTTGGGATTTTTCTTGAGCTCCTGCACCAGTGTCAGATGGAGGGGGTGGGGGGGGGGCGACACCAGTTTGTAAACGCTGCCATACTGAGAAATACAGAGAGAGTCTTGTGGAGCTGATAATAGGCTTAATCAACTTTGTGTCAACTTCTTAGGCAATCCCTCAAACGCAACCAACATTCATTTATAATCAAAAATATACTCACTATAGCTTTAAGAAAGGCACACACACTGACAGCCTAAGAAATCACATGTCACTTTACTTTTTGCAGTGTGTTTACGGCTCCCGTCCAACTTGGTCGTGGGACAATATTTTCTGCCTTGCGACGCTGCCACTGTGGAGCCTCTCGATTCATCCAGCCAAATTAGCTCCAAATAAACAACAC
>OX442364.1:25089025-25111525 GCA_949357725.1 Hyperoplus immaculatus | reverse complement strand
GTACAAGCATATTTAATTGAAGCTGACTCTAAAGCTTGAGTGGTACCTTTACAGTGATAAACAGCCTAGGCTCTGTAAACTGTAAACAAAGGGTATAAACAAACCTATAAACCTACACAGCTCCACAGTAGGGCAGCTACAGTGGATCGGAGTGACGCCTTTAGTCTGTGTGTGTGTGTGTGTGTGTGTGTGTGTGTGTGCTTGCGTGTGTGTGTGTGCGCATGTGCGTCTGTCAGTCTGTGTGCCTCTGTGTGTTAGTGTGTGTGTGTGTGTATGCCTGCCTGCCTGTGTGAGTGTGTGTGTTTTTGTCTATGTGCGTGAGTCTGAGAGTGTGTGTGTGTGTGTGTGTGTGTGCGTGAGTCAGAGATTGTGACTGTGTGTGTGTGTGTGTGTGTGTGTGTGTGTGTGTGTGTGTGTGTGTGTGCGTGCGTGCGTGTGTGTGCGCATGTGCGTCGGTCAGTCTGTGTGCCTCTGTGTGCCTATGTGTGTGCGTGCGTGCGTGCCTCTGTGCCTGTGTGTGTGTGTGTGTGCGTGCGTGAGTCAGAGATTGTGACTGTGTGTGTGTCTGTGTGCCTCTGTGCCTGTGTGTGTGTGTGTGTGTGTGTGTGTGTGTGTGTGTGTGTGTGTGTGTGTGTCTGTTAGGAGGAAGGAACCTATAATGACTTTATTGGTCCATAAGCCAGTCTCACCTCCTCCACTTCGCACCTCCGGCTGCTGTTGGTTCAACATGTTTCTGCTGCTGTGAAGTCAGGCTGGAGACAGACAGGATATCTGACTGTTTCTGGCACACACAGTATCGCTGTTATTCTGCATCTGTGTGTGTGTGTGTGTGTGTGTGTGTGTGTGTGTGCCACTCTCTCTCCCTCTCTCCCTCTCTGTCTCTCTTTCTCTTTTCCCTTCTCGCTCTCTCTGTCTCTCTTTCTCTCTCGTTCTCTCTCTCACTCTTTCCCCCCTCTCTCTCTCTCTCTCTCTCTCCCTCCCTCTCTCTCTCTCTCTCTCTCTCTCTGTTTACCTCTCTACCTATCTCTCTCTCTCTCTCTCACTCTTTCCCCCCCTCTCTCTCTGTTTACCTCTCTCTCTCCCCCTCTCTCTCTCCCCTCTCCCCCTTTCATAATAAAAGGTGACTGTGTTATTCTACAGGAGCTCTGCTGGTTAGGATCAGGAGACCATTTAACAAAACACACACACACACACACACACACACACACACACACACACACACACACACACACACACACACACACACACACACACAGTGCTACAGACTGTCAATCATTTCACTTTAAATCCAATGAATAGTTAACATTCCTTAAACATTGTAGTATTTCTAACTTCTAATTTCTAAAGTGCAGAGAAAGCTGTTGTTTTGTAATGCTCTTATTATATATTTCCTGCCTGGATGGGTTGGAAATGTAATGTAGATATACAGTATAAAAGTAATTTTATCATTGTGTGTGTGTGTGTGTGTGTGTGTGTGTGTGTGTGTGTGTGTGTGTGTGTGTGTGTGTGTGTGTGTGTGTGTGTGTGTGTGTGTGTCAGATGTGTCTAAGCAGCGGCGAAAGACTTTCTGTCATCCTTGGTGATCAGTTTCCGTTTATGACCCATAATCAAACCAGAATTTACAATATCTTAGTCTGAAGACAGTAACAGAGCTGTATTAATGTGGACACACACACACACACACACACACACACACACACACACACACACACACTAATGTGGACACCTGTAGAGTTGGAACAGTAAATAATAGTCAGTTTTCGACAGCTGCAAAAATCCACTCATTTATCGCTACACAAATAAAATTCCTGCAGGTATTTTCTACACTTGCTTATAGTGTTCAGGACCATGGATTCTACGGTAGTGTTGGTACAAATCATTTACTTATTGGTTCAGGTAAGGGTTTAATAGTTTTTTTTTAACCTTTATTTATACAGGTAAATCCCATTGAGACCGGAGACTCTTTTTCAAGGGAGACCTGTTCCCATTCCCACGTTACCATTCACACACCGATAGCAGGCTAACCATCAGGGGCAATTTAGGGTTCAGTGTCTCTTTGCTCAGGGACACTTGGACATGTGGCGGGGAGACGGGGGATCGAACCACTGACTGCAGTTGACGGTCGACCCGCCCAACACACTTCACCACAGCCGCACAAAATAATAATAACAAGGCAGGTATCTAGTCTATGTGTCAATGTCCACTCTCACACATGAAAAATAAAAAAACTAGAGAATAGGAAACAGGAGAATGTGCAGATCTACCCGGGTAAACTCAAGATCATTTTTCGAGGTCTGAAAATGATCTTGGTCCGTTTTGGTACGCCACACATGAGCAAACCTATTTTTCATTGATCGCTCGACAGAATCGTCAATCGGCAATCTCCTCGGCAAGAGTGAAGGGTCTTGTGTTCGGAAAAAAAAATGTCGGCTCTGTGTGTTTTGTGTGGCGGTTTTATCTGTTCATGCATTTATCAGCGGGCTACACTGTTGTTGAATGGCTCTTTATACTCTAGAGACTTTGGCTATCGGTGTCTGGCATTTACCCCCGTCCCGTTCCTATCCCGTACCAAACCATATTGTGCTGCTTGGTAGAATGAAGCATGATAGCCAAACAAGCTCTAAACGATTGGTTAATTTGCTGCATATTGCGCTAGTGTCCTTCATTACAGGTGAATTTAAAATTATATAAAGTACTCCAACTTGTGGGTTTGTTTATACAGGTACGTCAGTGTCTGTCAACGTGTGTCTGTCTGTCTGTCTGTGTCTGTCTGTCTGTGTGTCTGTGTGTCTGTCTGTCTGTCTGTCTGTCTGTCTGTATGTCTGAGGAGACAGAGACGAAAATGAGACAGAGGAGAAAGGTGGGAACTGAGGAAGGAGCGTAAATCCAGTATTGGAGATGGAGCCTGTCTGGCCACAGGGGCTGTTGTTTTAACCGGTGTGTGTGTGTGTGTGTGTGTGTCAGAGTGTGTGTGTGTGTGTGTGTGTGTGTGTGTGTGTGTGTGTGTGTGTCAGAGTGTGTGTGTGTGTGTGTGTCAGAGTGTGTGTCAGAGGTTGTAGGTGGGATACGGACCCTCTCGGGTTGCTGCTGCTGTCCCCAAAACAGTCCTCTGGGATCTCCCCTAGCCAGCCTAACTGTCTGCCCCTTTTACACACACACACACACACACACACACACACACACACACACACACACACGCACACACACACACACACACACAGAAGACAACCTCACGCTGGCTTTACTTGCCTCTCCTTTGTGCATTTCCAACACAGGGAGACCAGACAAATTAGGCTTAATGACCGGCGCGCGGAGGCTGCCAGAGGAATGGGCTGCTTTGTTGCCAGTGCCAAAAGACTGTAACCCTGCGTTCCAAATCACATGCTCTTTCTTTTTACTACACTACATACTAAAGTACAGAAGAGTTTTAGGGCCACAGGAGAGAATAAACAATCAGATAAGGAAGATTTTTTTTTCAGTATGTCGAGAAATGTCAAGAATAAAGACGAATACTCCAAAATGCCATTGGAGTTAGTGGGTCATTTATGTATTTTCAGCATACTACCATTGACATGTATTGGGACGCCCTTAATCTTTTTTTGGCATACTAAATAGTAGGTAGTATGGGAATTGGAACTCAGCCAATGTTATTGTATCACCACGAACGAACACACACACTCCATAGTTTCCCCCAAATAGTAAAAAAAGTCTCATAATGTGGATTCATCCGCCGCTGAAAATAGTCCTTGACAAAAGCACTATTTCATATATATTATTGCATCACCACACACACACACACACACACACACACACACACACACACACACACACACACACACACACACACACACACACACACACACACACACACACACACACACACACACACACACAGTAGTTTATTCTTATTATTATTAGTTACTCAGTTCCACAAAATACATCCGCCACTGAAAGTAATCCCCAAACCAAAGCACTATTTCATCCTGCCTATATCCCTACGCTGAGCTGCTGATTTAGGGAAAGAATGAAACTATATATTCCGGGTTGTTTTTCAAAGATTTATGTGTTGGGCAGCAAAGCAGACACAAATCTTGGAGTGTGTGTGTGTGTGTGTGTGTGTGTGTGTGTGTGTGTGTGTGTGTGTGTGTGTGTGTGTGTGTGAGAGAGAGAGAGAGCAGAGAGCCACAGACACAGTGGGGAAGTCAGAAGGTATTAGGAGATGGAATAACATTGGTGCTTTGGGGTTTTTCACATGATTCATTGACAGTAAAAGTTCATCTGTTAAGACATTTATCATTGTGTGTCTCATAGGCAGAGACACTGGTTTGCAAGAATTAGGTTGAAACAGCTTAAGAATCTGAGGAATTTACTCAAAGTAGCTACAAGGAACTTTTAAATATTTATGAAACAGTCTAATTTTTCCTCTGATGATCATAAATGACATTTAGCAGCAAACGAGACCATCAGTGCAAAGAATGCGTTTTTTCTTAATGCCTTTTGTCGTGGGTATACGCTCACCCAGGATAAAAAGCTGTCGAGAGTGAATGAAAACAGAAAGTTCCTCGGAGCAAAAAAATTCATTTTATTAATTTAAATGTATTTATTTACTTCTTGATGGCTCCAGTGCTTTCAAGCTCGGTGAAGTCGTTCAGCGAATATAATACATATTTTTATTTTTATTTTACTCTGGAAAAGGGATTAAATAAGTGTATACTTCTTCCTGCTCCTTTTCAGGCATATCACATTAATACAGATAATATATATATTTTTTTGTTGTGAAGTCATTTAAACATGCATTTTGTTTATTGTATTTTAATGCTTTTCATTTAGTTTTGTATTGTTTTTAATATGTCTGAAATGAAATAAAAAAAATTCAAAATTCAAAAAATTCAAATGGACTACTGACTGACAAATTGTGTGCTACGTTTTTGAACCTATTGGACTTTTCTTTAAGGTGTTTTTATTCATTTTAAACAAAATAATTGAAAAAGTTTAAGAATTTCAATGTATCAGGTGAAGGCCACCTACAACTCTTAGGTCTTAAGGATTACTGACTGCTTTTGAGCCAACACATTATTTATCTTTTGTTCTACATACTAAGAATTCAAATAAGTTAAATATGTGCCAAATTATTATCATTTGAAAAAACATTTTAACTGACTTGGTTTTGTTGGTTATCTGTATGAGAATTAGTTGGCTCAACTGATATTGTTTGAAATTCTCAGTATGTAGAACCCAGAATTTGAAGGTTTTATAAGTATGAAAGATACATTGTCATCACATATGAATGATAAGTTATCTCAACAAAAGATAATTAGTGGGGCGCTCCGGTGGTGTAGTGGATAGAGCGTGTACCATATTGGCTCCGGCCTTCGTTGCAGTGGTCGCGGGTTCAAATCGGACCCGTGGACCTTTACTGTAGGTTATCCCACCTCTCTCTCTGTCTCTGTCTCCCCATTTCAACTCTGTACTGTCTAATAAAGCTTGGAAATGCCAAAAAAGACAAAAGATAATGATTTGGCTCAAATGTAGTTGGCAGTTTTCCTTCAAACTTAAAGAGTTTTAGCTTAAGCCTCAAAACTCAAAATCTATTGAAGAAAGTTGCCTTGAAAATTTGGGTTTTCTTTCCTCACTTAAAGCTGGGGTATGTGATTTCTGATTGGTCAAAGTTAACATGAGCTGTGCACTTTGACCAATCAGAGCGAGGCTCCGATTCTCCATTCTTATTGGCTGTTGGGACTGTCCATTCACTTTGGCACGACTTTGTTGGTGTAGAGCGTGTCAGGGAGGGACCATAGGGGAGAGAGAACAAGTGGAGCGGTTGAGGTATTTGGATTTGAATCTCTATCCCCAACTGCCATTTTCTCCCCAAATCCTCCACCCCAGCTTTAAATAAGTTACATAAATTTACATACTGAACTACTTTGATAATAAATATAATTTTGCATGAGTTGTACATGTCTTTTTCTAAACCTTCAGACCAAAGCAAGTTAAGAATAAATGCACATCAGAGTTCTTACCTCTTGATTTATCTAGACTGGAGTCGAATTACAAAACGAAAAATGTTAATTGATTTCTAATCAATGTAACTGAGCCGTGTGGGTAAAAGTTAAATACTTCAGAAAGCTAGGATTCCCACTAATTCCAGGAGTCTGAAAAATGAGGAGACGCGCACGCACAA
Organism: Hyperoplus immaculatus; assembly: GCA_949357725.1. Taxonomy (NCBI): domain Eukaryota; kingdom Metazoa; phylum Chordata; class Actinopteri; order Uranoscopiformes; family Ammodytidae; genus Hyperoplus; species Hyperoplus immaculatus. The sequence continues at coordinate 25,105,344 of OX442364.1, read as the reverse complement.
ACACACACACACACACACACACACACACACACACACAGAGGAGACTTCTTAAAAAGCTTGGAGTCAGTCTGATTACTCCCTGGGGAGACATTTCTAACCCAAGTGTCCCGCAAATGACATGTTTGTATGTAACGTAATCCGCTTTTCTTTTAGAGGTGACGGTGTGTGTGTGTGTGTGTGTGTGTGTGTGTGTGTGTGTGTGTGTGTGTGTGTGTGTGTGTGTGTGTGTGTGTGTGTGTGTGTGTGTGTGCCGCTTTAGTGGCAGACTCACATTGCCCTGCAGTCAAAAAACACTAAAAGAAATGTCAGTTGTTCTCTCAAGATGTCAAGATTGCAAGAGGTGTATTTTTTCTTATGCAGTTTAACAATCACAGCAGCAGTGTGTGTGTGTGTGTGTGTGTGTGTGTGTGATTCTCCTCTCAACAATGCAATATAGAAGGCAAGGCAAGTTTATTTCTATAGCACAATTCAGGCACAAGGCCATTCAAAGTGCTTTACAGGGGCATGAAATACATCAAGATTAGACATTGGAAATGGCATTTAAGAGACTGTAAAAACAAAGAAAATGCATCAAGATTCAAGGTTAGACATTTAGACAGCGATGTGGAATGGCTGCAATGAAAATCACGTGACTGACACTATAGTTATTTTCTATATAGCCTATCTTACTTAATTACTCTTTAATAGTTTCAAACTAATTTAAAAATATTAAGGAATCAGGGGGCGCCCTTAGCTCAGTAGGTAGGGCGCCCCCCCCCCCCCCCATGGGCCTCGGCCAGCAGCGGACCCGGGTTCGATTCCAGCCCGCGGTCGTTCTCTGCATGTCACTCCCCTCTCTGCCCCATTTCAACTCTGTCTCTACACTATCAATAAAGCATAAAAATGCCAAAAAAAAAATATCTTTAAAAATATTACGGAATCTGTATATTCACAAAACCAATTAATCTTCAACTACATTAAAATAATAAAAACAAAAAGTTAATTGTTTTTTTTTATTTTGCCTAACTTTAAAATGCTTTTGAGAGCTCATGGCTGCATTCCAATCCCCATACTTCCCTACTATTTAGTGTGGTAGAAAAAAATATTTAGGACGTCCCAATACATGCACGTCAATTGTAGTATGCTGAAAATACATAAATGCCCTACTAACTCCAATAGCATTTTCGAGTATTCATCTTTATTTTTGACATTTCTCGACATAATGAAAAAAAAATTGTCCTTATCTGATTTTTTTCTCTCTCCTGTGGCCCCAACCCTCTGAGGTCTATTCACGCGCCGGCGCGTGCGCGCGCATATCCTTAATAATATCTTCCTGAAGATATGGCTGAAAAATAAAATGAAAACATCATCTCAAACTAGAGGTCCTCCTGTTTCCAGGGAATGTTCTTGTGATACTGTCAGTCCCTCAGAGGCTTAGAAAACACTGTGAGAAGCAAGACCCAGAAGCTCCCCAGCTACCACTTAGCTTGTAAATATTGCATAGAGTATATACATAGTGTGAAAGTAGTTTGCTGTTATTGTTTTTATATTTACTTAATGGTTTGTTTGAAAAATGTTTTGTGATGCTTCCTCTTTTATTAGTAAACATCCCATGAATCATCATATGTGGTTCAAAGTCTTCATTCAGTCTAATTTCCTAATGTTTTTTGAAAGTAGAGACAACATTTCTACCAAAAAGCGTCTGGACCAAATTTTATATTAGTCATGTTTTGTGCACTCCCCTACTGTGTTTTGGAAAATTTCCACTGCATTTTTGAAGCTAAGGCTTAGGGGAAGCAATTTCAAGAGCCAAAACAACTCAACAGGATGACTAAAGGTTCTTCTTTCACACAAATTTCCAGGTTTTTCAAAAATCGCAATACATTTTTCAGCATTTAAGCCAATTATGTATATGCACAATGGTCTAGGACATAAGTAGACCTCAGAAAACAAAGGCCTAATGTGTTCTGAACATTTCCATATAAAACACTTTGGTATAATTTATCTTCTTGCACATTTGAAATAGGTATTTATAGAAGTATGTAAAATCGGAGAAAATACCCCTAGACCTCAGAGGGTTAAACTCTTCTGTACTTTAGTATGTAGTGTAGTAAAAAGAAAGAGTATGTGATTTGGAACGCAGGGCATATCTGTTCAGGTAGCTAGTTTAAGAATGATTTATTTTACGTTGACGAGACCTAGGATTCCTGACTACTATGTGAGCATAAAAATGTCACTTTCATTTTACGTCTGTCTGCAATGGAGCTGCCATGTAGACGTGTTTACTTAACTACAAGTCCCACTATTTTACAATGGCTATGTAAGCAGTTAAGGTGAGAAACTGTAGGTGAATAGTTTTTTTTTTTTTTTTAAGATTTTTTTTGGCATTTTTATGCTTTATTGATAGTGTAGAGACAGAGTTGAAATGGGGCAGACAGGGGAGTGACATGCAGAGAACGACCGCGGGCTGGAATCGAACCCGGGTCCGCTGCTGGCCGAGGCCCATGGGGGGGACACCCTACCAACTGAGCTAAGGGCGCCCCCTAACATTTTTAACTTAGAGGTATAATCGCAAAACTTTGCCAGTTGATTACTGACATTAAAACTATTATTTTATGTATTACAAATTTTTTTAAGAAATGTATGAATAGATGTGCTGATTTGGAAATACACACACACACACACACACACACACACACACACACGCACACACACACGATGATCTAGGTGTTGGATAAAGCCAGAGTTAATTTTTTACAACATATTAGGGTCCGAAGTTTTAACAGACAAGATTTGGGATACAGACTTCTATTATTTGATAAATCCAAAAAAATACTGTGGGCCTTAAAAAATTGCATTTTCAGCATGTTTTTAAGAACAAAATTAATCATAAATCAGACAATTAATAACACATGAACAAATCCTTCTGTACTAACCTTCAGAATAGTGCTGAGAATGATTATGGAAAGTTTAGTTGATGCAAGTGCTTTAGAAGTTGAGATTTTTGGTTCAGAGAATCGAAAAAAAAACTGATGTTGAGATAATGTCCGTTAAAGATGGTTGTATAGGAGAAATATACAGACACAAACAGACAAGGTTTAGTCAAATATTCTTTTTTGGGGCAAATTTTGTCAGACTATAATATGGAAAATGTGTGTGTCACATAGCAGTCAATTTGTCCCAATAAAAAGTGTTTTAGTTTAAATTAAAGTGTCACATAAACACAGACAGACAGTCACACACAGGGCTGTTTGTGTTTGTGTTTGTGTGTGTGTGTGTGTGTGTGTGTGTGTGTGTGTGTGTGTGTGTGTGTGTGTGAGGGAGGGCTGTTTGTTTTCTGAAGCATTTTTCTCACGAAGGATGAAATGTAAAGGCGACATTCACACACACTCAATGTGTCACGTATGGAAACATGGACACACACACACACACACACACACACACACACACACACACACACACACACACACACTGGATATACACAATGATATACAACAACAAAAAAATAAGAAAAAAAAAATGGTCTGCATTTCTCAACCTTATAAATGAACAAATTTTCCTACACATTTCTCGTTAATCTTCTGTCACTTAAAAAAGACTATTAATCCCTCAAATTGTTTTATATGTGTGTGTGTGTGTGTGTGTGTGTGTGTGTGTGTGTGTGTGTGTGTGTGTGTGTGTGTGTGTGTGTGTATCTCTCACAAGGGAAGAGGAACAACTCACTTATTTACCGTTTTGTAGCATTTCAAAAATCTGCTGCTAATTGTTGGTATGTCCTGAGGTAAACCCACCCTGATAGATGGGCTGCCAGGTTGTGACACAGCGATTTGCTGCGGAGAGATGCACTGTCACCTCAAAATGATCAAAGGGACTGGGACTGGAGGGTCAGGGGGACATGCAACAGTCTCACACCCTAAACCCAAAAACCAGCCTCAGAGTCACTGCTTTACCTTTCATAATTAACCATTTATAAGAAGTATATCAATATTTAAATAACCCGACAGTTGAAGCTGTCATAATGTTGAAACTACATTACAGCTCGTTATAAAACATTTATTTTATTGATAATTAATAAGTTCCCCTTTTTCTATGATGTATTCTATATTTATGAACAAAGGGAGTGGGACAGGGGGTCAATGGGACATGCAACAGTCTCACACCCAAAAATTCACAATCGCTGAATAGTTTACTTCACTGTGTCCCATGCAGGGTGAAATTTGATTCTGAGAACCCTAAAATGTAACACTCTTTTTTGTACTATTTATAAATCCAATTAAATCAGTTTTATTTGTATAGCCCAATATCACAAATGGACATGTGCCTCAGTGGGCTTTATATTCAATACAGTATGACACCCTATCTATCTATCTATCTATCTATCTATCTATCTATCTATCTATCTATCTATCTATCTATCTATCTATCTATCTATCTATCTATCTATCTATCTGCCCTTAGTCCTTTAGCTCGGCTGAGAAAAAACTCCCAGTAAAAAAACCTTTATCGGGATTAAAAAATTGAGAAATCTCAGGGAGAGTCGACAGAGTAAGGGATCCCTCTCCCAGGACGGACATACTGCAATAGATGTCTTAAAAGATGTATACATCAGTCTATAAACATCCCATTACAATGTGTTGTATGTTGAAACCAGAAATACGTATTAATTTATGTATTTGTCATCTATAGCACTTAAAAGAGGAGCTTGCAATGTACTGAAAGTGTGATCATATACAGTATGTCTTCAAAAGGAGAAATGTTGTAAGGCCGATTACTACTTATAATTTATAAGCACTTATCACTATCCTTGTTATGCTTCTTTTTTTTAACCTTTATTTCTACAGGTAAATCCCATTGAGACCGAAGACTCTTTTGCAAGGGAGACCTGGTTTCCTTTCCCACGTTACCATTCATACACACATTCATACACCGATAGCAGACTAACTATAGACATTCACACGAGGCAAGGTGGGTGAAGTGTCTTGCCCAAGGACACAACAACTGTGACACAGGTGGCAGGGCGGGGATTGAACCTCCAACCCTTTGATCATCAGCCGACCCGCTCTACCACCTGAGCCACAGTCGCCACAGTTTTTCTAGGCGTGTTTCAACTCAAGTATTACGTTTAACAAACCAATGAATTCAGGGCGTCTTGCGTATAAACGGTAAAAATACAAAATCGCAAAAATCTATTAAAGTAAAACATATCACATATCTGCTTAAGAGGCTGCATTTCTCTTCAATTCTGTTGCCGCATTGGTAAATTGTGATTTTTGGCTTGTTTTTTTCCACTCTCAAGATAAGAATTTAATTTTAAGAAATTGTCCCTCAATTCTTTGGACTCTGTTTTGATGAAGTTTGACTCACTTTTCTTGGGGATAACAATAAATGAAATATCCATAATTTTTACTGATTAATACAACACACTTGTATGTAATTACAAGTGAGTTTCCTTTTAACTACCCAATCCAGACTGGGTAATAATTTAAGGTACGAGCGAGCGGTTAAAAGATATATTGAGGGACTGCTTTTTTAGACTTTGGTGAAAGACTACCAACATATTGAACATAAATATAGCATAGGGGAGAACGGGGTAATATGTCACACGGGTAGGTTGTCACAATCGTTATACCTCTCAATTCTCACTAGAGTAAAAAGTGTGCCTACTTACCCCGGTCTCCCCTACATACATCATAGAACAATGTGAAGGTATTGTTAATAAAATACATGTTTTATAACAAGCTGTAATGTGGTTTTGTATAGCTGGATATTGAGTTATACCTAAATACCTCCTCCTTTGGTCTTTGGCGCTATCCCCCTCTCATCTCTCGGTATTTTTCCCAGGGACACCGAGACCCGACACCTGGTATTTACAACTCCAATAAAACCTTTTAATTAAGTGGATAGTCATCTAATTGCTAAAGTAGCAACAGAAGCCGTATTGACCCATTTCAAACTATTGATTTAGTCACTTCAGTCCGTTTGTTTTAGGTTAAGTACGTGTCATTTACACAGCACGGGGAGGTTATTCTGTAGAGGTGTGTGTGTGTGTGTGTGTGTGTGTGTGTGTGTGTGTGTGTCGGGGGGCTGATCAAAGAAATTCTCGGTCAGCATGGGTGCCGTTTGACTGTGAAAACTCAACCAAAGATAGTAACGAAGAGGGGATCAGAGGACTGTGTGTGTGTGTGTGTGTGTGTGTGTGTGAGGGGGTTTGAAAGCAAACAGACTACACTGACAGTGTGATATATGTTTAAGTCTATTGGGGGCCGAGCAGAGACACCTAGCTTAACCTCCTGCGACCCAGGGAAAAAAGTTTTGATATATATATATATATATTTTTTTTTTTTGATGACTTACTTTTTGAATTTATTTTTACTTTGGAATGTACTGTATATTGTATTTGTATTTAAATTTTATTTTTATTTAATTTTTTTTTTTTTTTTTTTTATTACATGTGTATTGAAGTTGAAAGAACCATGTTGCAACAATAACATTTGAAAATATCATTTATGTTTAGCTTGGAGTGGACATCGAGTCAATTTTGTGTCAAGAATGTAATGATGAAATATAATGCTCTATTGTATGAATTTTCATGTGGATTTCTGTTAAATTTACTTTAATTTCATAAACATTTTTAAACAGTTAAATTAAGGCAACTATCTGAATACTAAAACATAATTTGAATTACCTACTCTTGTAAAGTTCTTGAATTTTTTAAAAATGTCTTTAGATGTTTTGTGGTTAATTGATGGTTAGATCTGAATTGTGGTGAATAAAGTATGTCATGTATGTGTTCTGTTTGTTTGTGTTTGTGTTGGTAGTATGTATGACTTGTAATGTGTGTATTAATAACATTTTAAATAAAGTGTTTCTTGAATCACTGAATGTGTTCATAACTGGGAGGACCCATGTATTTTTAACCCAGTACATCTGGAAAAGGCTATTCGAGAAATGCAATGTACAAAGTTTGATATATGTATAGATAAATGTTTAAGCCTATCGGGTGGACAGCAGACACACACACACACACACACACACAGACCCACACACCCACACACACACACACACACACACACACACACACTCACACACAGCTCAAAGATCCTTAACTCTAGCCGACTATAGCGCTGCTTTATTAAAGAAAAACACTGCCACAAAAGCCCGTAACATAGCAACATCTCCATTTTAAAATAAACTTAATTTAATTATAATAAAATATATTTGTATGTATTCTTAGATACAAATGTACAGGTCTTGATTGCACCATTAAAACTAATTCAAGACAATTTGAATTAATGATAGAGCATTGAACAGACAGTTTTCAGTGCATTCCTCACTGCCTATAAAGGGTTAAATTATGTAACTTGGCTGAGGGTTTTTATTGCTAAAAAATTTAGGAGTAATACCTCTAGGGAAAACTATCTTTAGACCTGAAAGAATGTGCTTACAGAGTTAAGTAAGGGCATATTATTGAACTGTATGTGGAGGTCATAGGCAAGGCAAGGCAAGTTTATTTCTAAAGCACATTTTGGACACGAGGCCATGCAAAGTGCTTTACAGGGGCAAGAACAAAATACATCACGTATAGCGCACACATTCAAAAAAATAATAAAAAAAAAGTGAACGAGAAACATGACTACAAATAAAACACAAAATAATTAAACCATTTAAAAAGAATAAAAATAAATAAAAATGTAAAAGTACAGGTTGAAACGGAAAGGAAAAGGAAAGATCGTTATCGTGCTACGTCTGTTCATGTTGAAAAAGCAGTGTATATTGCTTTAATATAGTGCATGTTCTTTATATAGTTTATGGATAAAATAACATTCTCCGTTAATGCCTGAACAATCATAAAAACGTTGTCCTATCTATGATAAAACAAGACAAATTTGTACTTTTACATACAATAATTTGTAGGATTGTCCACAAATTACCTAGCCTGGTCCGACCAGACCATCGTACTTCATTTCATTTGTACAGAAGGTCTGGAATCGCTCAATTGACAAACGTTCACTCGCTTGAAGGCGGGTGTCTGTTGAAGTTTAAAACTATTGGATCTGCCCAGTGCCACTCTGGATCTGACAACCAACCATGTCATGCGCCGGCTTCTGAGCCACTCCTTCTGTTCGCTGATTGGACCAGCAGAAATCTGTCTGGAGAAAACCTAAGAATATACCGCACACCCAGACTGACTACTGAAGGGAAATGAAAATTGAGTGGAAGTAGATAGGTGGGCGGTGCCAGGCTAGACATTACCCATATCATGTTTAAAAGTGATCCCTAATATGATATAAAGTATGTCTGATTCAGCTCTGTAAGAAAGTAAGAAATTAAAAATAGATAATAATATGTTATCTGCTGGCGTCTGTCTGAACACTCATGGTCACCATACGGTATAAAAGAAAATCTCAAGCAATACAAATAGAAAACCGTGCGATAAAATCATCAAAATCAATAGATAGAACACATTAAAATACACAGAAGGCCTAATAGTTATAGCTAAAACTTGTATGCAGAGTTCAATTGATTTCATAGTGTCAATACCATAGATAGTAAATAATATGGATGTAGCATCCGGGCTGACCTCAGTTATTCACACGGCATCCAATAATCCTGGTTTGTGCGCGTCGCCATTTTGTGAGGGGGAGGGAGATAGCTGACGTATACCTCCGAGGCAAAGTGAGGGACAACGGGCGGAGAGCTGTCACTCAAGAGATCGCGCCAATACATTTTAACCTCGGATAAAATAAAAACTAACGTGGTCCGAAAAAAATCACAGTGTTGTCAGCGAGATATGACCTAAACATACAGACTAAAATGGTTTTGTGGACCAGGCTGTAAATAGGTTTAATAAGACTTTGAAAACGGCCTGTCTAACAAGTGAGTCAAAGAAAAACTGCTCGTCTTGGCGCCACCCCCCCAGTGGCACTTCCTGGTTACTACAGTTGTAGGCCACTTCCTTATTGGATGCCGGTAAATATCGCTGAGGTTGGGGCTTGGTCAATACTGAACAAGTAAAGGGATACACAATGGTAAACTGATTTAGAAACAGTTTCCAGTAGTTGTTTTAGTATAAAAATATTATCTGAGACACACTCACTTACACATTTACTAGCTTTGTCTGTTTTATCTGGACATTCAACTGTTTATGCGCTTATAAGCGATAAAGAACTCAGATGTATACTACTATTTCAAGACAAAAAAAAATACAGATTTAAAGGGTATGTAACTTTTACAAAAAAAATACTTATTGGAGTATGAAAATATTTGCTCAGAAACCAAGACCTGATACCCAAACCCCAAAAATCACTCAGTTAGAAGTTGACTGGCTTTCCCTCTTTTTTAAATGTCAGTCTGAAGTCAGGTTAGACACACACACACACACACACACACACACACACACACACACACACACACACACACACACACACACACACACACACACACACACACACACAGTTAAAGAGAGAGCGAGGGGCGACTGCTATTTGCCATCCTGAAACAATTAATTAGGAGTCACTCACATTACCTGAGAGGGCCCGCATGACTCTCCTTCAGTGTGTGTGTGTGTGTGTGTGTGTGTGTGTGTGTGTGTGTGTGTGTCTGTCTCACAAGGGAAGAGGAACAACTCACTCAGGACCACCCACATCACACACACACACACACACACACACACACACACACACACACACACACACACACTGCTGATGGAATCCCTTTGAACATAACTAACTGTAGGTCAAAATAAAAATGAAAACAGACTTAGGACAATGCAAGGAAAGTAGGACTTTGAGATGATCAAGGCAATCAACTGAGAAGCTCACTAACAGTGGCTCTCAATATTTTTTTGCTTTTTACTATGAAAGTGTATTAGTGCCACGGGAGAGAAAAAAGTTTGTGTTTGTATTCCATGACAATTAACTCGGCGGTTCCAGAAATTGGTAAACTTGTAGAAAGATCGGGGCACTGCGGTGGAGTAGTGGATAGAGCGTGTACCATATTGGCTCCGGCCTTCGTTGCAATGGTTGCGGGTTCAAATCCGACCCGGGACCTTTACTGCAGGTAATACCCCCTCTCCCTCTCTCTCTCTCTCTGTCTCCCCATTTCAACTCTGTACTGTCTAATAAAGCTTGAAAATGCCAAAAAAAATATCTTAAAAAAATTTAAAATAAAAGTTGTAGAGAGACTGGATCTTCTCCCGTTCACTCGTATGCAGTGCAGTTATTAGTAGAGTTTAGAGGACGTCTGGTTACGGTAAGAATGAGATTGACTTCATTCATGAAATTGTATTTCAACTTCACTTTCAAAATGTATACTTTTTGCTGGCGTACATGATGAAAAAAAAAAGTCCTGATTTATTTTAATGTTGTAACAAATTACCCAGAATGCTTTGCAGCTCTAGCTCTGTGAGGACAGCCCATAACAGGTTAATAGTGGGACAGACAGGGGAAGTGTTGAGTTTGAAAGTTGAGCGGTCTGTGTTTGAAATGTTATTTTTTTTTTTTTCTGATTCGACTTAGCTAGCGCACACACATTCACACACACACATTCACACACACACACACAACACACACACACACACACACACGGTGGAAACCCTTTGAAAATGATAATGTCGGTCAAAATAAATTAAAAAATCAGAAAAGAATAAATAGACACATTTTGTATTTGTATTGCACTTCAAGAAAAAAAGCGAAATGTTGAAAATTAAGTCTATAGTTCTAGACTGCGTTAAAGTTGTAAAGATGTTCAAATAATTTTCCAGGATCAATAACTCTTAAGCGAAATGTTATTAAAACACAAACGATGGGGGGGGCGCCCTTAGCTCAGTTGGTCGGGCGTCCCCCCCCATGGGCCTCGGCCAGCAGCGGACCCGGGTTCGATTCCAGCCCGCGGTCGTTCTCTGCATGTCACTCCCCTCTCTGCCCCATTTCAACTCTGTCCCTACACTATCAATAAAGATAAAAATGCCAAAAAAATATCTTAAAAAAAAAACACACAAACGATGCATCTTTGCTATTGTCATAATGTAGAAAATGGGTAGTGGACGCTGATATACTTAAATGGTGTAACAAATTACCCAGAATTCCCTACAGTTCTAAACTGGTGAGGACAGCCCATAACAGGTTAATATTGGGACAGACAGGGGAAGTGTTGGGTTTGAAAGCCGAGCCGAGTCTGTGGTTCGAAATGTTATTATTGTTTTTTTCTGATTCTGCCTGGTGGGAAGCCTGAAGCTGCGGGTGTAGCTTTAACTGTTTAACATGAACAGGTATTAACCCAATGATAATATACACAACACACTGGTTTATGTTAACCCTTTAAAACCTGACACATTCATCCATTCATTTTGTCTATTTCGAACAAAAAATAAAAAATAAAAAAGCAAGTATGACACATCATACAAATAGCCTACACATAACACGAAACAACAATAATTACAAAGTGTCATTGGGCGCTCCGGTGGCGTAGTGGATAGAGCGCGTACCATATCGGCTCCGGCCTTCGTTGCAGTGGTCGCAAGTTCGAATCCGACCTGCGGACCTTTACTGCAGGTCATCCCCCCTCCCTCTCTCTCTCTCTCCCTCTCTCTCTCTCTGTCTCCCCATTTCAACTCTGTACTATCAAATAAAGCTTGAAAATGCCCAAAAAAAATATAAAAAAAAAAAAAAAGTGTCATGAACAATATTTATAAAAATAAATGTAGTGTCTATCAAATACTTGAGAGGAAATGTAAGTGTTCATAGGACCTTTTGACAAAATATGAAAAACACGTAAGGCCGTTAAGTTTGTCCTTTCTGTGCTACTGTAGAAACTATGGCGGCCTCAGTGCTCCGCTCCTGTGTAGATATAAAAAGGCTCATTCTAAGGTCATAACAAAACATTTCATTTTCAAGTGATTATACACTAATTGAAACCTACTTATTATGAATATTATATTCCATTTCTACCAATACTGTTCTGAAAGTACAGCAACAATACATTCTACACACACACATAGACACCTACACACACACACACACACACACAAACACACAGACACCTACACACACACAGTTCCATTAAGCTCAGTACAAATAACTCAGGTTGCGTTCCGAATCGCATACTTTCTACTATATAGTATGGTAGAAAAAAGATTTAGTTTGTCCCGATTCTTGTGGCCAGATTTAGAATGGTTAGAAGTACCCGGATGTCCTACTTCATGCGGCCAAGATTGTTAGTGTTGAAAAGTGCATCCTATTTGGGCGATTCTGACCCACAATCCTTTGCGCACGTGAAGTGACGTCACATCGACAAAGCCTCCATATGAAAATGCGACGGATATAAAAGCAAGAGGCAAGATCAAGGCGCAATGTTATGATGAAATAAGAGAGTAAAGTATGTCACAATAGTATGCCTACTGCATCCTAACTAGATTATTTTTATCGTCGGATGTAGTATGTAGAATAGAAAAGAGAAAGAGTATGCGATTCGGAACGCAACCACAGTAAGTGTTTGGTATTGGTGTCAGACAGTTAGAGTGGAGTCATCTAGAACCACAGCCTTCTACATCCACAAACAGAATGAGACGTGTGTGTGTGTGTGTGTGTGTGTGTGTGTGTGTGTGTGTGTGTGTGTGTGTGTGTGTGTGTGTGTGTGTGTGTGTCTGTGTACATAAATTATCCAATCTACCTCCGTTTAATCCGGTTATTTTGTCAGTGTGTTTTTGGAATCGGCAGATAGGCCTCAGTCCAGACTCTCACACACACACTCACACACACACACACACACACACACACACACAGACACACACACACACACACACACACACACCGCCGTTAACTATGTGTTTGTAATTAGTTTAATTCTACGGTTATTAAGCCGTCTCACAAATAGTGAAAGGAATTCAGACGTGATTCTCACACAGCCCGTCTGGATGAGTCTGGTGCCGCGGTGCTTTACACAGGGAGGACTCCACATGTTGTACTTTGTTTAGGCTTTCTCTCTCTCTCTCTCTCACACACACACACACACTAACAGAGAGACAGACACACACACAAACACACACACACACACACACACACAGTAACAGAGAGAGAGACACACACACACACACACTAACAGAGAGAGAGACACACACACAAACACACACACACACACACAGTAACAGAGAGAGACACACACACACGCACACATACACACTTCGAAATACACATCTTCACAATAAGCTTTTCGGGGATGAGTTGAATCTTTACTTTGTTTAAAAGGAAATTTAAATGGACTTTAGCCGAGGCCTGTGTGTGTGTGTGTGTGTGTGTGTGTGTGTGTGTGTGTGTGTGTGTGTGTGTGTGTCTACTGTCTGTGTGTGTGTGTGTGTGTGTGTGTGTGTCTACTGTCTATGTGTGTGTGTGTGTGTGTGTGTGTGTGTGTGTGTGTGTGTGTGTGTGTGTGTGTGTGTGTGTGTGTGTGTGTGTGTGTGTTCTACTGTTTGAAGTATAATAATATCTCCCCTCTGCCTTCCATGTCCACTGCAGCATACCGTAGCATCATAGATCAAACCCAGCCCGCTATCTCTACACATACTTCCTCACTCTATTAATTTTGAGTTACTGGTTCTTTCTGTCCGGCCATAACCATCCCTTTATATATTGCATTCTCCCATGAGATACACACCAAAGGGAATCAGTTTCATTTCACATTTTTTGGGATGTTGCCGCGTTGCATTCTAGAACTTTCTAGAACTTTCTTGATGATGCCATATTACACACTGCACCTTTAAATGTTTTTTTTTTAGTTGATAAGTTGGTTGATTGATTTAAAGGTGTAGTGTGTAATATGACATCATCAAGAAAGTTCTACAAAGTTCTAGAATGCAACACTCCCTGGGTAACCCCAACCCTTTAGAATAATAACAGAAGCTACAGTGGCCTTCAAGGACAAGAACAATTCTAAATTTTAAACAATGCACCTGATGACATTCCAACTATGACACTTTCGAGATGGCGGCACTAGGCCTTGGTCCAAAATATGCAGAAATATGGACATATATGAGACCCTTTCTAAGGGAAAAAATAATAATTAAAAAAAAATGTTTAGCTATTATGCACTAAATTAAATGTACTTATGGATATTATAATTACTTTCTACAAAATCTGCTGGGAAATTCTACACACTGCAGGTTTAATTGCTAAAAAAAACCCTGTTATGTGTGTCTTGAGAATGCCTGGAGTCTGGATGTATTGGATAAGTCCTTGTTTGAAGTGACGAGCAGTTTGTCATGTCATCAGAGAATATACGGCTGTGATTATACGTGTTAGGTTTTAATCTGGACTCTGGGAAATGCTTTTACCGGACGGGGGTCTGGACTGGAAAGTGTCTTTGTAGTAAAGGCGATGGGACGGGGTTTTGTTTAGTCTAAACGTGTGTGTGTGTGTGTGTGTATCTGTGTGTGTGTGTGTGTGTGTATCTGTGTGTGTGTGTGTGTGTATCTGTGTGTGTGTGTGTGTGTGTGTGTGTCTGTATCTGTGTGTGTGTCCATCTGTGTGTGTGTATGTCTCTCTGTCTGTTAGTGTGTATGAGCGTGCGTGTGTATCTGTGTGTGTGTGTGCGTGCGTGCCTGCGTGCGTGTGTATCTTCGTGTGTGTGCATGCATGCTGTCTCTGTCTGTGTGTGTGTGTGTGTGAGCGCGTGTGTGTATTTTTGAGTGTGTGTGTGTGTGTGTGTGTGTGTGTGTGTGTGTGTGTGTGTGTATCTTCGTGTGTGTGTCCATGTGTGTGTGTGTGTGTCCATCTGTGTGTGTGTGTGTGTCCATCTGTGTGTGTGTGTGTGTCCATCTGTGTGTGTGTGTGTGTGTGTGTGTGTGTGTGTGTGTATCTTCGTGTGTGTGTCCATGTGTGTGTGTGTGTGTCCATCTGTGTGTGTGTGTGTGTCCATCTGTGTGTGTGTGTGTGTGTGTTTGTCTCCTGGTTCTTAAGCCTTTGGAGACGCCAATCTCACAACGTCTGAACCATCATTCACTGTCAACTACTGCAGAAGATCAGTTGTCTAACGGCATTCCAAAGAGACTGGTTAACCATGGCAAGCTAACATTTAAAGCTTCAGTATGTAGCATATATTGGCATTTTTTCATAATTTCATATAGTGGGCATCCTGGGGAAATGCACCTGTTGGAAGACCAAGACGAAGAAGAAGAAGTTACTATAGAATAAATAACTAAATACATCTTCACCTCATCACTTGATATTGTGGAAAGACTTGAGGCAGTGGTGGATGATGCCATCTTTAGTAACTATAGCTTCTTGTCCTTGAAGGCCACCGTAGCTTCTGTAAATTCTCCCAAAAGAAAGGGGTTAGCAAGGGAGCGCTGACATATTTAATCTCATCACTAGATCATGCTAAAAAAGTCTGACATGAGAGATCAGGGCAGGAGAGATAGAACTAAGGGTCATCTCATCTTTCTTTTCTATCTATTTTAAAGCGAAGGCATAGTGGTGGTTTTTTTAATGGACAAATGAGACTTCAATTGTTGTTGTGTCTCTTTTTTAACTGACCCAAAACTACACATTATGGCTTTAAAAAGTGGCTTGATAATCACAGCCAATTATCAGTTAGTTTTCACCTAATTATTGGGTTAAACTTGGTGGGTGTTTGAGCAGTTTTTGTATTTGGTACATGATGGTAATGTTGCACTAAACAATCAGTTGTATATTGCAAAAAAGAAGAAAAAAAAAGGTAGCACATCAAGTTCCCATGTTAGGGAGGACAAATTACTGTTATTCCCCTTGTTTAATTAGGCTTGAATAGCAATGAATGAATGGTTGATTTACTGTGATTTGAGGCAATAGTGCAAATACCTTAACTTTTTCTTTCAAGATCATTTTTTGGCATTTTCAAGCTTTATTAGACAGTACAGAGTTGAAATGGGGAGACAGAGAGAGAGAGAGGGAGGGGGGATGACCTGCAGTAAAGGTCCACGGGTCGGATTTGAACCCGCAACCACTGCAAAGAAGGCCAGAGCCGATATGGTACACGCTCTATCCACTACACCACCGCAGTGCACCGCAAGTACCTTAATTTAACTTTTTTACCGTAATTAACTAGTAGTGACTTGGCATAAACATGTCTCAACATCGACTGAGACACACACACAGACACACACAGACACACACACACACACAGACACACACACACTTAGATGGGTACTGAGTTTTTAAATGATAAAAACAACACCAAATAGCTGTACTTTCGAATGTCTTTCTCCGACTGTATATTATACAAACCTGTGATTGTTAAATATAATTTTTCTTTGGCACATTTTTCCTATTCACCCTGAAGGCACCACTTCACTCTGTGGTTTAGCTTCA
>OX442364.1:25066102-25088825 GCA_949357725.1 Hyperoplus immaculatus | reverse complement strand
GTCAGCGGTGGATACAGGAGCAGTGTGGGACCAATAAACCCACTGCTAAATACACAAATACCCTTAAAATGAGATGTCTGCTTGTAGCCTAGAGACTGATATACTGTTTAGCTGAATCAAAGGCCTCGTATACACAATGGCTGGGAGAATATTACTGTTAGGATGTCACTGTTCTTCAGTTATACAGCTCTGGAAAAAATGAAGAGACCACTCCAAATATTCAGTGTCTCTCGTTTATCTATTTATAGGCATATGTTTGAGTTGAATGAAAATTTTTCGTTTTATTCTATACACTACTGACAACATTTCTACCAAATTCCAATACGTTTTTTGTCATTAAAGAGCATTTTCAATAAGTAATGTAGAGATGAAGATTGGGGCGGCAGTGGCGAAGTGGGTAGGGAGCGCGCCTCTGGTGTGCAGGGTCGGAGGTTCGATCCCCCATCTCCCCGCCTCATGTCGAAGTGTCCCTGGGCAAGACACTGAACCCCGAATTGCTCCCGATAGTTAGCTTAGTTAGCTTAGCACCGTAGTGCTAAGCCTACCCTGCGTGGTAGCTGCTGCTATCGGTGTATGAATGTGTGTGTGACTGGGTGAATGTGTACAAAAAAACAATGTAAAGCGCTTTGAGTCTGTGATAAACGGAGATATAGCGCTATACAAGTCCATTTACCATAAGAAAAATCCAGACTGGTCTCTTCATTTTTTCCGGAGCTGTATATATGTCATATCTGGTAAAGTGTATAATTCATGTGTATAAATAACAACCATTGTTAACATTTAAAAAGATTAGTTTTTTCCAATACTCTCAAACCGAAAAATCTCCAACTTCTAAAGCACGTACATCAACTACATAATCATTTTTAGCACTATTCTGAAGGTTATTACAGAAGGATTTGTTGTTAAATGTCTGATTTATGATACATTTTCTTCTTAAAAACATGGAGAAAATGCATTTTTAAAGACTTGTGCATAGTCATGTTTTGTCTATATATTTCACAAATGAAAAACGTGATCTAGGAGCAACATAAAAGTCTCAGGGATTATGATAAAATGGTCAGTTAAGCTAAGTTACTTTATTAGTCAATGGTTGGTTACATTGAAATTGGTCTTTTCTCATCTCCCCTCTCAAGTTACCACACTCCAGAGGGGGTCAGAGTGCAGGGTCAGCCATAGTACAGCGCCCCTGGAGCAGTTTAGGGGTTAAGTGTCTTGCTCAAGGACACAATGGTAGAGATAGTGGGCACCGTAGACGTAATGGTAACACCCTCAAGTCCGATGCCGGGGATCGAACCAGCGACCTCATGGGAGAAACGTTGTCATTGTTTTAGTGCAGGTTCTAGTGTTGCTGTGCAGTGGGTATTAGTATGATTTAGTGTTATCCAAATAAGTGTGTGTGTGTGTGTGTGTGTGTGTGTGTGTGTGTGTGTGTGTGTGTGTGTGTGTGTGTGTGTGTGACTGAAGGCAAGGCTCCAAGAAAAGCAATCGGTGCCAAGCTCAAATCATTCTATTTATCATTCCACAGTAAACATGTCTCTGCATTACAAGCATTTCTAACCAACACCCTCATACCACTGGATGCTCTCTCTCTGTGTGTGTGTGTGTGTGTGTGTGTGTGTGTGTGTGTGTGTGTGTGTGTGTGTGTGTGTGTGTGTGTGTGTGTGTGTGGCACTTAAACCTTTGTGTTGTTGTGTGTGTGAGCTTAAGCCAGAGAAATAGAGAAAACATAATGACATAATTTGAGGTGTGGTGGGAGAAGTTAGATAAAGGTGAGAAAGGCAGCTAAACATTTTGTTTTATTTTAGCACTGCATATATGGTCAATTTTGAGATTTCTGGATGTTATTTCTTTCATACTAGAATAAATAAAAGGTCCACAATGTATATGTAGGTGTTTAATTGACTGAACCTTGTCTGTTTGCGTCTGTATATTTCTCCTATACAACCATCTTTAACGGCCATTGTGTCAGAAGATGTGTAAAGATGCAATACGAACAATTAGTTAGATATACACAAAATGTACATAATTGTTCAAACTTTTCTTTTAAAATTGTAACAAATGTTTTGATGTCAAAGTGATCAACTGGCAACATACTGTTAAAATGCGTACCCAATTAATTTGCAGTGTCACGTTTTCACCAAATAAAAATGAAATATCATAATGTTGGAGGGGTTAATGGCATAGTTTAAGGTATTTGAGAGTGATTCATCATCTCAGAAGTGACTTAACAACCACACTTAATCATCAAATCAAATCAGTTTTATTTGTATAGCCCAAAATCACAAATACATTTGCCTCAGTGGTCTTTACATTTCATACAATATGATACAATATGATACAATATGATACAATATGACACCCTGCCCTTACACCCTTAGCTCAGCTGAGAAAAAAACTCCCAGTAAAAAACCCACAATCACACACACAGTGAAAAAAACCCAAAAATTCACTGACATTTTTCGAATAATATTATTGGTGTTAAATCACGTGTCGGACAAAGTTATGCTGGTCCACGTTCTTCTTCTTGAGAAGGAAATTGAGCATGAAGCAGTTTGGATCAGCACTGCACAAACTGTCTGAATATGACAACTAGAGGAAAATGGACAGGGCAGAGAGAGAGGGGGGAGGGAGAGAGAGAGAGAGAGAGAGAGAGAGAGAGAGAGAGAGAGAGAGAGAGAGAGGTTGCGTTCCGAATCGCATACTCTTTCTTTTTCCTATTCTACATACTACATCCAACGATAAAAAGAATCTAGTTAGGATGCAGTAGGCATACTATTGGGACATACTTTACTCTCTTATTTCATCCTAACATTGGGCCTTGATCTTGCCTCTTGCTTTTATATCTGTCGCATCCCCGTTTGTTTTCATATGGAGGCTTTGTCGATGTTACGTCACTTCACGTGCGCACTGGATTGTGGGTCAGAATCGGCCAAATTGGATGCACTTTTCAACACTAACAATCTTGGCCGCATGAAGTAGGACATCCGGGTACTTCTAACCATCCTAAATCTGGCCACAAGAATCGGGACATCCTAAATCTTTTTTCTACCATACTATATAGTAGAAAGTATGCGATTCGGAACGCAACCACACTGTCAGTAATATAATGTTTATATGTGTATTGTCTGATTTATTGGACCTTTTGTATTTTGATACTTTGTTTTGGCATCATTGTTTTTTAAAACTTCCATGACAATAAAGAGGGAAATGAGAGAGAGAGAGAGAGAGAGAGAGAGAGAGAGAGAGAGAGAGGGATAGAGACAGAGAGAGAGACAGAGAGACAGACAGAGAGACAGAGAGCCAGAGCGAGGGATAGAGACAGAGAGACAGAGAGAGAGAGAGACAGAGAGACAGAGAGAGAGAGAGAGAGACAGAGCGAGGGATAGAGACAGAGAGACAGAGAGAGAGAGAGAGAGAGAGAGACAGACAGAGACAGAGACAGAGAGAGAGAGAGAGAGAGAGAAATAGCCCAGATACTTCCTCTCAATATCCATAATGTAACGCTTCACCTACTGTTGTATATCAACCCATTCATGCTGCTTTGTCTCAGGCTCCCTGGGCAGAGTGCAGAGGCTCTGGCCTGATGCTGATTGCACTGATAGACATGAAGGAATCTGGTGTAGGCTGCCAGAGACCACAGGTTAACCCTTACCCAGAAACAAACAGAAAAGCCCTACTAGCATCCTACTCATACTAAAAGCCCTACTAACGTCCTACCCATACTAAAAGCCCTACTAAAGTCCATACTAAAAGCCCTACTAACGTCCTACTCATACTAAAAGCCCTACTAGCATCCTACTCATACTAAAAGCCCTACTAACGTCCTACTCACACTAAAAGCCCTACTAACGTCCTACTCATACTAAAAGCCCTACTAACGTCCTACTCATACTAAAAGCCCTACTCATACTAAAAGCCCTACTAACGTCCTACTCATACTAAAGCCCTACTAACGTCCTACTCATACTAAAGCCCTACTAACGTCCTACTCATACTAAAAGCCCTACTAACGTCCTACTCATACTAAAAGCCCTACTAACGTCCTATTCATACTAAAAGCCCTACTAACGTCCTACTCATACTAAAAGCCCTACTCATACTAAAAGCCCTACTAACGTCCTATTCATACTAAAAGCCCTACTAACGTCCTACTCGTACTCATTTTGATATCAATTTGTGTATGTTGTGGTTGTGTACGCGTGTTTGTGCAGGCGAGAAATGCCCAGATAAGTACTTACTTCCGGGAAGATTTTGTGTATGGATCGATAGGTTACGTTTTGAGGCTAAAATTCAAACTTTTAAAGCTATAGTTAGTAAGTTGTTTCGCCCCCATGAGGAAGTCTGAGGAATTACAACAACACTAGTCGGTGCATCTACATGAGGTAAAGCCTTCAGTGATGGCACATGGATTTTATACCTTCTGCTGTATGTCCAGGTTTTTTCTTAGCAGTAGAATCAACGAATGAAACATTTTGAGGGACCTTCTTTTGATTTTTCTGAGCTATACTAAGAATTTCAAAGCAGTAAGAGTTGTGCCACTGCCAACGTATTCTCTGTTATACAGATAACAAGCAAAACCAAGTTGATTAAAATGTTGATTTAAACATTAAAACAGTGTTAAAACTGTCTGATCAAAATACATTAAAGGCCTACTTCACCGGTGGGAATATGAAGGTGTATTGAACTCTGAGATCCTATGTAGTATAAATGTGCAAAAAAAAATTGAAATCGGTTCATCCTAGCCTGAGAAAAGGCAGATAGAGTGTTTTATGGTCTCACTGTCTAACCCTACATTTATCTTACTGTGACATCACACATTTATACTACATAGGATCTCAGAATTCAATACACCTTCATATTCCCACCGGTGAAGTAGGCCTTTAAGTTGGCGCAATTCCTAGTAGGCTATATGTAGAACTCAAAATCTGAAAGTTATCTCAATAAAATATATTACCAATTGGCTCCAATGTAGGCCAAGTTTGAGCTCAGTCAGTTGCTTTTAAAATGTCTAGTTTCCCTAACTGTTGTATTTGTACAGTGCAGAGAGCAGCAGTGTCTGAGAGGCGGTGCCAGTCTGAGGTATGTTCAGGAGAAAACACAATTATTTTTAATGAACGGTAAGAAAACAAACACAAATATTTTCAACAGAAGCATTAAGGGAGCATGAGCCTGTACACAGCTGTTAGGCAATCCTGTCCCTACCAGCACAGACAAGCAAAACAGTTTAGACTTTAACATTTACAAATGTTTTCACTGAAACAAACAGGCAATCTGTATTTCACTCTCTCAGAAACCACTTACAGAAAGTGTTGCACTGTTTTCTTTAAAGCCCTGACAGACAAAAACACGTACACACACTGACCAGCCAAATTCACAGGACACTGTATTACTACTAGTATTGTATTGGCAATATTATCATGATTTAAGATTGCGATTATTTAAAAAGGTGCTAAGAGAACTTTTAAATATTTCTGAACATTTTTTCCTCTGGTGATTATAGATGACATGTAACAGCAAACGAGACCATCAGTGTAAAGAATGCTATTTTTATATAGTTTTTCTTAATGCCTTTGTCATGGGGTATACGCTCACCCAGGAACAACAGCTGGCGTAGTAAAAACACTACCGCTTTTGTCCAAAGGAGGTGAACGAAATGACAAAAACTGAAAGTTCCTCGGAGAACCTTTAACTGACTGAGATGTAGTTTCAAGAAAGTTCCCAGTCCGTTTGTTTGGGAATAACAGTGGCCTGTAGCAGTGACACAAATCAGAGACTTGGATTTCACACTGACTTAGAACGCAACATTTTCTCCCCAGGAATGTTCCAAGGTGAATAATAATATTCAGTCATCTTGTCTGTCTGTCTGTCTCTCTCTCCGTCTGTCTGTCTGTCTGTCTCTCTCTCTCTGTCTCACAAATGGGAGCAAAGAAAAAATATATTTCTTGGCGGGGCCGTTGTGTTTTGGAGCGCAGTTTTTTTTTGATTGGTAATATACAAGGCTAATTAGCTTATGAACAGTCACACACACACACACACACACACACACACACACACACACACACACACTTAAACATAAGCTCATATTACCCAGGTGCCTCTCTGTCTGCCAGAAAGTTATAACAGAATAATAATGGCGCTGCTTGGAACTCGGAAGGCAATTTTTCAATGTGTGTGTATTTTTTGTTCAGTGATTTTTTAATAGATTACAATTAGAGATATTGGGGCTCTCCTGGGAGGGGGGGTATTTGACGTGTGTGTGTGTGTGTGTGTGTGTGTGTGTGCTTTCTGTTTATGTACAGTGCTGTGATAATCAGTGTTTTGGTGGAAAAGCCTTTTGCTACATTACTCACAAGAAAGCTAAACGTTAGCTCAGTTTAAAAAGGGAGGGGAAAGTGGTCACAATTAAAGGTGCAATCAGCAATTCTGGAGAATGCTTGTTGTCAAAATCACTTTTGGTCAAAATCAGTGAATATCTCCTCATGATCCGCTACCTGTCTCTACTGTGTGTGCACTGAAAAATATTTTATTTGAGCATTTTTGGCTAAATTAATCAATTAAAACTGTTTGCAGTAATTTTTCTATTATAACACTATGAACTGTAATGCTATTAATACGGTGTTCCAGTCAGTTGCTTAATACATTACAACAGACAGCCAGTCTGTGCATTAAACATCATTAAACCTTGGACAGACACCAGTTTATAATGTTCTAATGGGAACATTCATCTTAACGGGCTACACATGTTACATCACACTCTACCACCTAGAGCTTAGACAGCAGCATTACTCAGATGAGTTAATCATACAGTACATTGGACATTTTGAGGTAATTTAGCTTCAGTTTATGATAATTAATCAAACTGTGTCGAGCAAAAAGTGCTTATTCAGATGAGAGCTTTCATGTGATGGAGGCAGTTGTCTTCACGTGGTGTTATTAATCTAAAATATATGTTAAAATAGAACGAGAAGTAGTCCATTAACCATTAAAACATATTAGAGAAATACTAAAAAAATATATATAGAACATTTATGAACATAAATGTTGAAGATGCCAATACTTAACCAGTGAGAGTCATTCATACTGTTCTCAGAAACCCTTAGACAAGTTAAAAAGCCTCCTATGGACAGGTGTTGAAAACTAGCATTTACGCTAACACACCTAAAACAATGTATCTGATTCGTCCAATGATATTGTCATGTCCATGTCAGATAAAATATTTCTATCTATTCCTGATTTCCAACAGGCAAAAAAAAAAAAGTATACAGTATGTAGGCAAGACTTTATAAAACTGTCAATGTCCAACTTTCACCAGCAGAGGGGGTAGAGACCACACAGATCTGTCTCAGCTGACACTAGCTCAAGATTTGGTTCATATACATCTTATAACATTCAGTAGAGCATTGTAGTCCGTGTGTTGTTTAGCATGTTAAAACCAGCATAAAAACAAGTATTCCATAAGACAGCCTTCACATTAACACAAGCACTGAGCATATTGTACAATGGAGACATCAAAGCAATGTTCAAAATCATTTATATGTAAAACCAAAGTAAATGATCTGCATTTCGTGAAAGTGCACACACGTATTGTATCTTTAAATTCAAAATGTTGTTTTTAATGTGAAACTTTTTTTTTGTTTTGCTGCTGCTTCATTGGCCATGACATTGGTATTTCAAATGTATCATCGACGTTTCAACTATTATTTTGAAGTGTACATTGGACACCAATATGATATGTGCCGATAACACAAAGCCTGCTGTGATACGACTTAAATTTGATTCGATTCAGGGGCCGGAGATCAATGAGAGGATATCACATACCCATTTAAACACAACCTGTTACATTTAGATGGATAACAAAATGTATCAAGTATTCTAGTGCTAAAGCTAAAGACAACAATGTTAAAAGAGACATTAGATTTACTTTACACACTAGTTAGTTTGACTCACCTGTTAGCCGTCTCTGGTCAGAGGACATGTGGCCAAGGCCCCCTCACCTGACAGAGCTGTCTAGAGATATGCCTGTCGGGGAATCTAACATAATTTGTTAATAAAAAGTCTAATGATAAAATGATCAGTCTAGTGTCAAAGGTAAAATGCTCACGATGGATATTCAGCATTGTCTCAAAGATGCTGTGTGAGATGTCAAAGTTATATTCAAAGTTGTTTTAAATAAAAGAATTATGAAAATGTGGAATTATTTTAATATAGTTGAGGAGAAGGGGCCAATAGTTAAAATTTAGAAGCACATCCCTGTACAATGCAAAACAGTTCGATCTACAACTAGCACTTTACTTAAAAAATGTCAGATATTTTGCTGCTATGTCCACTATGCTGCTCTATTCTTGCATTGTATATAATTCCTATACCAAAATGTTTACAATACAGGAGAAAATAGTTTTTAAATTGTTTGCAATGTATGTATATGTCTTTTCATTATTGCATATCTATAATTTAATATACGTAGATGTTGTATCCTACTTTCATATGTTTTTCTATTCTAAACTTAACATTTACATGTCATTGTACTGGGTATATAATGACAATAAAGTTCATTCAAACAGCCTTCAAAATGATCCCAATGCAAGAAACAAAGTAAAATAAAAACAACAAACAAATGCTACAGTAGTAGATTTCATGACCACATTAAAACATGTTTTGCTCAAATCAACAGGAGCACCAAGTTAACTGAGGTACAGACTGAACCACCACATGCTGTCCCTGCGTTCAGAATCGCATACTTTCTACTGTTCAGTATGTTAGAAAAAAGATTTAGGATGCCCCGATTCTTGTGGCAAGATTTAGGATGGTAAGAAGTACCCGGATGTCTACTACAAGATTTTTAGAGTTGAAAAGTGCATCCTATTTGGGCGATTCTGACCCACAATCCAGTGCGCACGTGAAGTGACGTCACATCAACGGAGCCTCCATGTGAAAACAACCGGGGATGCAACGGATATAAAACCAAGAGGTAAGATCAAGGCGCAATGTTATGATGAAATAAGAGAGTAAAGTATGTCCCAATAGTATGCCTACTGCATCCTAACTAGATTCTTGTTATCTTCAGATGTAGTATGTAGAATAGAAAAAAGAAAGAGTGTGCGATTCGGAACGCAGGGTTAATCTTTGATCATATGCACCCAGAACAAAATCAGAAATACAGCATTTACTTTGCATAAGTGACCAACCCATGTAAAAGAGAATTCCCAATTAGGCAACATTCGTATTAAAAATGACAGATTAGATTGGTCTTTTTCATTTCATTGTAACAAATGAGTTAAACCCAGTAGATAGAAATGCACAGTGCATACAGCTTCGGAAAAACAAATAGGAGACTACTCCAAATGTTCAGTGTCTCTCGTTTTACTCTTTATAGGCATATGATTGAGTAAAAGGAACATTTTGGTTTTATTCTACAAACTACTGACAACATTTCTACCAAATTCACAATAGAAATATTGTCATTAAAGAGCATTTCCTTTAAGTTATGTAGAGATGAAGATTTAAGAAAAAAATCCAGACTGGTCTCTTAATTTTTTCCAGAGCTGTATATCTCAACACTAGCACAAATACAGTAAAATCAAATTATATAGTGCATTCGCCACATTTAAAATGTCCTGAAGACCCATTTAAAACAAGGTAGAGTGATAGATGCAATGACAAATCAACCCAGAATAAAACAGTACATACTGTGTGGAGTGTAGTATAAAGTAACTTCAAATGATTGCACAGAATCAGTATTAG
Organism: Hyperoplus immaculatus; assembly: GCA_949357725.1. Lineage (NCBI taxonomy): Eukaryota > Metazoa > Chordata > Actinopteri > Uranoscopiformes > Ammodytidae > Hyperoplus > Hyperoplus immaculatus. The sequence goes on along the minus strand of OX442364.1, from coordinate 25,079,084 downwards.
TAAATACAGTACATTACAACTGAAGAGTCATTCAAGGTGGAGTCAGTGATTCTGGAGAACGCTTGTTGTCAAAATCAGTGAATATCTCCTCATGATCCGCTACCTGTCTGTACTATGTGTGCGCTGAACAAAAATCCAGTGTTAATACACAGGCTAGGATCTGTAAACTGGCATGTTGCTACCTACAGCAGGCCCCTTTAGTTACATTCCAGTTTACAGAGCCTAGGCTGTGTATTAACACTGGATTTTATTCAGCGCACACACAATGTACAGGTAGCGGATCGTGAGGAGATATTCACTGATTTTGACAAAAAGTGATTTTTCTTTTTTGACAACAAGCGTTCTCCAGAATCACTGACTCCACCTTTAATACAGCACAATAAAACATAATAGAGTTAATAAGGACAGCCATGCCTATCATGCCTGAGTCATCAATATAGCACCCCCCGAAATTTGATCATACAATAAACAATTAATTTAAAATATCATAAAATATCTCCCAAAACTAAAAACAAAGGACTATTGAACTGAGCCCTGTGTGTGTGCGTGTGTGTGTGTGTGTGTGTGTGTGTGTGTGTGTGTGTGTGTGTGTGTGTGTGTGTGTGTGTGTGTGTCTCTCGCTGGTTCATTTCTTGAGACAGTAGTCGCTGTAGTTGTTGCAGGCTTTCTGCATGTCTGTTAAGAATCCTGGAACTCCACTCTGTATGGAAGAAAGAGAGAAACACACAAATAATTTTATTTTTATGATTTTTAGGGTTTTTCTTAGCAGTACAATCAACAGCTGAAACATTTATTGGGCTCTTCTTGGGATTTTCTCTTAGATCCTGCACCAGTGTTGGGAAGGGGGATACCAGTTTGTAAACGCTGCCATACTGAGAAATACAGAGAGAGTTTTGTGGAGCTGATATTAATCAACTTTGTGTCAACTCATTTGGGGATGAATTGAATATAACTGATATTCATTCATATGAATAAGTTACGCACTAAAGCTTTAATATAATCAGATGCTTTTCGTACATATTGTTTACATCTTGAGATATGGGTTGTGGGGGGATTATTCTCATTTATTATTCTTTGTTAAATCTGTAAATGCTTTGACAATACTGTCCTCTATCTCTACAATGGTTGTGGCAATAATGTTTTTTTTTATTTGAGAGAGAAAGAGAGATGGAGCAGTAGTGAGTGAGTGAGTGAGTGAGTAAAAGAGAGAGAGAAAGGGAGAGAGAGAACAGAGACAAAGAGAGAGAGAGAACAGAGAGAGAGAGAGAGAGAGAGAGAGAGAGAGAGAGAGGATGTATCAAGGGGAACACATCATGGACACACATGTGCTAAGAGGAACCACCCAGGCTCGGCTGCTGACATCACCCAGCAACACATCTGTCAGTGATCGGGAAGCGGGCGGACAGATGGAGTGAAGAGAGGACTGAGAGTGAACCTACTCTAACACACACACACACACACACACACACACACACACACACACACACACACAGGACTGAGAGTGAACCTACTCTACTAACACTGTGTTTAAATCACAGATCAACAAGAGTTGGTCAACAACGAACATGTGAACTGTTTGACCATTTACATGTGAATTAGATGGGAATTGGGTTCTTCATGACATTCAAAATTACAAAACTACATTTTTCATTTCAATGCCGACAGCGGGAAACACATGTTGAGAAACATGAACGTATGTAAACGAGAGCATTATGGGTTTGACTGTGTTAAAACCATTTGCACAGTTTTTTTGTGTTTGCTGACAGAATAGTTTTTCTCCTGTCGTTCCATACGATCGGTGCACAACCACCTCCTCCATGTCTCACATTACTAGTCTGTTTTTTTCCTTCCCATGTGCAGCTAAGGAAACATTATCCCCACAGGCAAACCTTTCAAATCTTTTAAACGTCTCAATTTAAAACGGGTTTACATCAAATAAACACATGTAATTTTGCTATAAAATCGTGCCAAAATTACATGGGAGGAGATTTACTTTTTTCCTTTATTATTGATTTAATTGGAATATATTAGATTAAACAGCAACTAACTGACTCAAATCTGTCCTTTTGTTCCCATGAAAACTTGAATTCAGACCAGTCATATTGAGTTACACTGTCTTTGAAAGTAATAAGGAAATGCTTAGTATGTGAACCATATGTGGCTATTGTATTGAGGCCAGAGCCGCCCGGAGCTAAACTAACCCTGCGTTCCAATCCCCGTACTATCTATTATTTAGTATGGTAGAAAAAAAGATTTAGGATGTCCCGATTCTTGACGCCATATTTAGTATGCTTCAAAATACCTGGATGCCTACTACATCCGCCTAAGATTTTTCTCCTATTTGGGCGATTCTGACCCACAATGCAGTGCGCACCGGAAGTGACGTCACATCGACAGAGCCTCAGTATGAAAACAAACAGGGGATGAGACGGATATAAAAGCAAGAGGCAAGATCAAGGCGCAATGTTATGATGAAATAAATAAGTTAAAGTATGTCCCAACCAAGTGTATGCCTACTGCATCCTAACTAGATTCTTCAATATGGTCAGATGTAGTATGTAGAATAGAAAAGAGAAAGAGTATGAGATTTGGAAGGCAGAGTCAGTGTGTTCTAAGGGCTTGTTAAATGTTTAATTGTTTTATGCTGTAAATGAGTTACGCTATGTGCTGTTTATGTCAGTGGTAAAGTCAAACCAATCGCTCACCTTGGCCGCCCAGTTCACCAGCCAGGTGGGAATGTTACCGCCGGGGTTGTCAAAGTAATTCAGGAAAACTGTAGAGCAAAGAACAAGAATATCTATCTTAAAGGTGCAGTGTGTAATATGACATCATCAAGAAAGTTCTACAAAGTTCTAGAATGCAACGCTCCCTGGGTAACCCCGACCCTTTAGAATAATAACAGAAGCTACAGTGGCCTTCAAGGACAAGAACAATTCTAAATTTTAAACAATGCACCTGATGACATTCCAACTATGACACTTTTAAGACGTATGTACTCCCCGCGAACGTCAATCTTAGCCACAGCGCCCGGCTCGTCACCCCTCCACGCACACCCCCTCTGATACGTCATCATCATCAGTGTGTGTGTGTGTGTGTGTGTGTGTGTGTGTGTGTGTGTGTGTGTGTGTGTGAGTGAGTGAGTGAGTGAGTGAGTGAGTGAGTGTGTGTACTGTATCTATGTGTGTGTGTGTATATTACCTTTGGTTCCATTGGCTCCATCACTCTCCATAGCAACACTATACTTGTAGTCCTTTACCCTGTGTGTGTGTGAGTGAGTGAGTGAGTGAGTGAGTGAGTGAGTGAGTGAGTGAATGAGTGAGTGAGTGAGTGAGTGAGTGAGTGAGTGAGTGAGTGAGTGAGTGAGTGAGTGAGTGAGTGAGTGAGTGAGTGAGTGAGTGAGTGAGTGTGTGTGTGTGTGAGTGAGTGAGTGAGTGAGTGTGTGTGTATATTACCTTTAGTTCCATTGGCTCCATCACTCTCCATAGCAACACTATACTTGTAGTCCTTTACCCTGTGTGTGTGTGTGTGTGTGTGTGTGTGTGAGTGAGTGAGTGAGTGAGTGAGTGAGTGAGTGAGTGAGTGAGTCAGTGAGTGAGTGAGTGAGTGAGTGAGTGAGTGAGTGTATGTATGTCTATGTGTGTGTGTGTGTGTGTGTGTGTGTGTGTGTGTGTGTGTGTGTGTGTGTGTGTGTGTGTGTGTGTGTGTGTGTGTGTGTGTGTGTGTGTGTGTGTGTATTACCTTTAGTCCCATCGGCTCCATCACTCTCCATGGCAACACTCTGCTTGTAGTCCTTTACTCTGAGCACTCCACTCTTCTCCTCACAGAGCGACTCAGAAGAACTACGAGCCAGAATCACCCAGATCTTCCTCCCCTCCACCTCCAGGTCTCTGCGCTCTCGCATGTACACATACTGAGGGAAAGGGAGGGTTAGGGAAGACTGTTTGGGAATATTCTTGCATTTCTTTGAGGTTATTTTGCAGGTTTTTATACAGTTTTGTTAAAAAAAATTACAATAAATTCCATAAAAGCAACAGCTTAAAACAAGCAATGCAACTTTGGGAATAACTGGTGGCGAACACAGTCGTCTTTTTTAAGTTTATTTTCTTTTTTGCAATTATTTCTGGTATTTTTGTCTTTTTTTTAGCATCAAAAAAAGTGACAAAGAAGCTACAAACTACTACTGTCTCTATTACTGTCTCTGTTACTGTCTCTATACACGATTACAAAGTATCTGCGCTATCTCATCCACACATACTGAGAGGGAGGGACATTAGCATTAGCACAAGACTGTTTGGGACATTAGCATTGTTTTGTGTTTCCCTTATACTACTTTTTGTACTGTTTGTGATTTAAAACAACAACAAAAAGTTACAAAAAATGAAAAATAAACGAAAAACTAAATGAGAAAGAAATTGCAAATCTACAACAAAACAAAGACAAAAATATGACCAATAAACGACAAAAAAACTTCTGTTTTTAAAACACTACTAATGTCTATTACTGTCTCCAAACACTATTACAAAGTATCTCTCTCTCCTTCGGGTACGCATACTGAGGGCTGGCCTGTTTGGTAATATTATAAACCCTTCGGGGGAAAGTTTTTGAGTTAGAAAAAAAATATTGTTGCGAAGAGATGTAGTTTACATACCGTCAAGTAAATAATCAATGTATTTTGACCATATTTTTTTTCTCTTTTACGTTCAAAAAACATCTTGTGATTCCAACATGTCTTTGTCCTTGAGACTGTTTAAGGATACGTCCCTGTTCGACAGAGGAAAGGGGTATTTCACCTCCCAGTAGATGGCATTCTGTCCACTGAAGTCTTTCTCATACAGCTCTGGATAGGGAATACAACACAACACAAAATATTCAATAAAAACCTCAGCTGTGTAGGTGAATGGACATATGTGATTTTATACCATAGTCTGTGTGAATACTCTATTCTGATTGGCTGGAGAACATTCCATGGGTGTGGATTAACCCCTGATGTATGGACACCTAGATGGAACTGTTTACATTCTGTCCACTTTAATGCGTCGCAGGCTCGCCGCTGATTAAACTGTGTTGATAAGGGATTTCTATTCTTATTGGCTGGAGTATATTCCATAGGTGTGGATTAACCCCTGATATATGGACACCCAGACGGAATTGTTACACATTCTGTCCAATTTAACATATTATATGGCGAGGAAAGGAAAGGGAATGGTTAGGAAAATGAGATTTATTCTATGAAGTTCAAGGCATGTTTCTATATGATTTCATACTGTCTATACTGTAGGAGGAGGAGACATCAAATACAAATATAGCAAGACTTCTGCTACCACCACAGACAACTAGACTATCCGAAAAAGACATTATACTATGATATATTACGTAACTACGGACTATATCAACACCTTGTTACCTGCAGGCTACTCGTGCGTAGAGAGAAGACAGGGATAAAGAATGGGAAAGGTTAATTCAGTGTAAAAAACATGTTAATATGCAGATTAGTCATGTGAATTTGAGGATGTACATGGTAAATGGACCCCACTTATATAGCTCTTTTCCCTGGTTATTCACAGGCTCAAAGCGCTTTACATTGTTTTGTACACATTCACCCAATCACACACACATTCATACACCGATAGCAGCAGCAGCTACCACGCAGGATGCAAGCTAACTATCTAAAGCAATATATGGTTCAGTGTCTCTTTGCTCAGGGACACTTTGACATGTGGCGGGGAGACGGGGGATCGAACCACCGACCCTGTAACCCAGTGGACGACCGCCCTACACACTTCACCACAGGAGAGGTGAGGGAAAGTACATTAAGACGACGACAGTGTTAATTCCTTGTCCAGGTTACTTTTCTTATTGTTTTTTATTTGTGTTTGTTACCTTTCACATATTTGTCCCAGTGTTTGCGGTAGGTGAGATCCATGTAAACGTCTGCACAGCGCTCTGCACAACACGAGCTGAGAATGCCAAAGACTTTGTACTCATAAAGACCAGAGTCCTGGAAAACAAGCAAGAGGGAGGGAGAGTTAATTTAAAAAATGCAAGGCAGGCAGGCTGGCAGGACACACACACACAAGCGCGTGCAGAAACACACACACACACATACAGACAGAAACACACACACACACACGCAGAGCAGACACAAACACACACAGACACATAGACACACACACAAACGCACCGAAGACGCACACACACACACACAAACGCACCGAAGACGCACACACACACACACACACACACACACACACACACACACACACACACTATAATCCCGAACCACAGCACTCTGATTAAGGGCACAGTTTGCGTCACTTCTTATTTACTCCAACTGAGGAAGTGTTGGATTTAATTTAAAAAAAAGTACAGAATTAGGTCTGGCAATATGTCCTTCATTCTAGTATAAATAAAAGGTTCAAAATGTACATTCAGGTGTTTATTTGACTAAACCTTGTCTGTTTGCGTCTGTATATTTCTCCTATACAATCAAATGTAACGGCCATTATCTCAACATTAGTTTTTTTCAATACTCCGAACCAAAAATCTCAAAATTTAAAGCACTTATATCAACTAAACTTGATTCGATTTAAAAAAAAAATAAAAAAAAGTTGGCAACATCACAGGAATAAGCTTACCAATGACCTACAAATGAATGAATCATGTTTAATCCTATTTGTCCTATTATGTATGGCACTTCTTTCCGTATTTATAATGCAAACTTCATCCACAAATATCTATTAAAAAAATGGTACTGCATTGTATTTTTATTTTACTTTTCCATACATGAATTTAGATTACAATTTACTTCCATGTACATTTGACTTCAAAATTAATTGAAAGCAACTTCCTTAACTTGCTTGGTGTATGCCGAATTGAAGAGTGCATATTTCTGATTGAAAACATGTATTCAATAACTGTGTAATAGGTTTGCATATGCGCCTAAAAGACAAGCAAAAATTGAAATTGACATATTTGTGAATGGGGTTTGGTGTGTACTTGTCAGTTCTAGCTCAATTTCCGGGTTTTCCCCATGCTAGCCGCTAGGACATGCAATGCTAATCTGCTACTGTATTAAACAATAATAACATTAACATATGAGATAAAAAAAAAATGGTATTGTTGGAAAGGAGAGTTAAAAAGATACTATGGGTCTGTATAGGGAAACCCCCAAGCCGACACACACACACACACACACTAGCCCATTCAGTCAGTGGCAGATGGTATTCCGGTAGTTAAAAACAGCCTTTGTATCCATGTTTTCAGTGTGCTTGTGTGTGTGTTTGTACCTTGTCGTAAAGGCGGTATATCTTCACGCCCATAGTTTCTGTAAACAGCTCCCATCCGCCGTCCAGCTGCGGCTCGTCCAGCTCCTTCCACGCGCCATCAAACTCAGCGTCCGTAAACTGCAGCGACATGACGGCGACTCTCTCTCTCTCACACACAGACACCGCACGGAGAAGCACACACACACTGCACTGACACACACACACACCGCCCCTGACAGACACGCATACACATATTTACTATTGATACACACACTGCCCTATCGACACACACACACACACGCCGCCCTGATAGGCGCACAGGTGACACACACCGCCCTGACACACACACACACCGCCCTGACAGGCACGCACGCACACACACATACACAGCAAGGAATGGCACATACTAGACTTCCGGGCAACGCCTTCATAATAAAAGGACCCTAACGATTGAAATACAGTAGGACAATTTTTTTCTTTATAGGCTGCTATGCTATTGTAGCAACAACAGTCATGGAAAAATTTGATTTATTAATAATGAAGTATTTGTACACGTAGGGTACAGTTATTTATAATGTTCTAAAGTACATTATGTCATACTTTATTCCTCAACACTACATTTCAAAAGGGCAAATCATTTCTGGAAAAAAAATTTAATAATTGTTTTAATGTGAGTAACCGGCAACTGGCAAAATTGCATGATGATATCTGCAAGTTAGAAATGTAACTCAGGGGGCGCCCTTAGCTCAGTTGGTAGGGCGTCGTCCCCCCCCCCCCCCCCCCCCATGGGCCTCAGCCAGCAGCGGACCCGGGTTCGATTCCAGCCCGCGGTCGTTCTCTGCATGTCACTCCCCTCTCTGCTCCATTTCAACTCTGTCTCTACACTATCAATAAAGCATAAAAAATCACTAAAAGATTGTCAAATTCAAATTACATTCAAATTCCCATAGAGCTCAATCTGTTATCAACCCAAATATCATGTTGAAAAAATCTTGTTCCCATGTGTGTGTGTGTGTGTGTGTGTGTGTGTGTGTGTGTGTGTGTGTGTGTGTGTGTGTGTGAGTGAGTGAGTGAGTGAGTGAGTGAGTGAGTGAGTGAGTGAGTGAGTGTGTGCGTGTGTGCGAGTGAGCGAGTGGTGAGTGTGCGTGAGTGAGTGAGTGAGTGAGTGAGTGAGTGAGTGAGTGAGTGAGTGAGTGAGTGAGTGAGTGTGTGTGTGTGTGTGTGTGCAGGCCTGCCCACACAAATGGCTGGGCCCCTGAAAACCTCCAGTCAATGGGCCCCCTTACCCAGTAATTCTATTAACAATGAGTGTGAGTGCGCTCATCCCTCAATAAACACACACATGTATTTGTAGAGAGACTAACTATCTTATCAACCAGGGACTTGCAGGGACAGTTGGGAGAGCAAGGGCTCATTATTATTTTAAAATAGTAGCACATTTCTGACTTAGCCGAGCCTACCTACCAATTTATGTTGATTCCCTTACACTCACACAATTGTTCAACAGATCAACAGATCTCTACAAAATAATCAGTTCACACAGAGACATTGTTCTTCTTTAGTATTCACTAAAACAAACAGTTTTTTCACAATTTGCACGTTTTCTATGCTACTAGTTTATGGTAAGATACATTTACACTAATTGACTGCACCAAATATTGCACTTTTTTGTATTTCTGCACATGTCATTAAATCATTTGAAATCTGTTGGTGGTATTGTTGAAATAAATAACGCTTAAAAAACAACATCAACTACAAATTCTTCACACACAAAAGAAAAAAAGGCGTTTTCTCTACATGAATAACCAAACCAACCTACCCCTCAAAACTATAGAGTTGGCCTATGTTTGGTGCAACATTTAGGCTTAGTTCATTCTGCTCTCATCACTGCAAAAGCACTGAAATCATTACAAAAAAAGTTCTTAATCTTTGAACTCGAATCTGTTCCTTCAATTATTTCCAACTTCTTTGTGCCTTGTGTCTTTCTTTGCATTGAGAACTTTGTTTAGGTCTATTTTTATTTTTTATTTTTAGAAACAATACAGAAAGCAGGACCTTGGTGGTTACGGCAATAATTAAAACAGGATGATGCTGCTCGTCAGCTTCATTGTGGTATGACCCGGCTGGTTGGTCAATTAGCCAGGTTTGTGAAAAACTGGTCAGACCTGGCTGGCCGAGTCAACCTGAAGACTTATGTCAAAGCCTTTAGAAGTTATTGTCCCCAAAGGGAAATTCTTTTTCACAAAAATGTATGAGGGAGAGATAATTTAAACCTGTTTGTAGACCCAGGAAAATGACAGAGTAACTAGCATGTCCTGTTTATAAGAATGTAGAAGAACTACAAAAGGTACCCAACCTGTTTTTTCATGGGGTCCAGATACTTTTCACAGCCACACCCAGACACAAGTAGCAGGTACATGTGGAACGACTCAGGAAATATAATCCAGACAAAACTGTTTAATATCAAAACCCAATCTTGTCACCATTTGGCACACAAAGGGTTCATAGGATGGATTATGTTTGAAACAGTTACACTCCGCTGTGCTCAATCTGAAACATTTTGAACATTTCTGCTTTTCTACTGCTTTTTAAATGGCCGTAAGGGGAGCCGCAGCTCTGTGTAAACACCCAACTCTGAATAGATATGGACATACAGTATCTCACAAAAGTGAGTACACCCCTCACATTTCTTCACATTTTTCTTTATATCTTTCCATGGGACAACACTGAATAAATGACACTTTAATACAATGTAAAGTAGTCAGTGTACAGCTTGTATAACAGTGTAAATTTACTGTCCCCTCAAAATAACTCGACACACAGCCATTAATGTCTAAACTGCTGGCAACAAAAGTGAGTACACCCCTTAGAAAAAATTTACAAATTGGGCCCAAAGTGTAAATATTTTGTGTGGCCACCATTATTTTCCAGCACTGCCTTAACCCTCTTGGGCATGTAGTTCACTAGAGCTTCACAGGTTGCAACTGGAACCCTCTTCCACCCATTTATGACAGCATCACAGAGCTGGTGGATATTAAAGACCTTGCGTTCCTCCACCTTCCATTTGAGGATGCCCCAAAGATGCTCAATAGGGTTTAGGTCTGGAGACATGCTTGGCCAGTCCATAACCTTTACCCTCAGCTTTTTTAGCATGCCACTGGTCGTCTTGGAGGTGTGTTTGGGGTCGTTATCATGTTGCAATACCACCCTGCGGCCCAGTTTACGAAGGTTGAGTGCACATGGTCAGCGTCGTACACAGAGGTTGGCTTTGGAAAATAGACGTATGAGTGCTGCCAGCATTGCTGAAGGGCTTGAAGGGGTGGGGGGTCAACCTGTCAGTGCTCAGACCATACGCCGCACTCTGCATCATACTGGTCTGCATGGCTGTCATCCCAGAAGGAAGCCTATTCTAAAGATGATGCACAAGAAACCCCACAAACAGTTTGCTGAAGACAAACAGACTACGGACATGGATTACTGCAACCATGTCCTGTGGTCTGATGAGACCAAAATACATTTATTTGGTTCAGATGGTGTTAAGAGTGTGGAGCGGCAACCAGGTGAGGAGTACAAAGACAAGTGTGTCTTGCCTAGAGTCAAGCATGGTGGTTGGAGTGTCATGGTCTGGGGCTGCATGAGTGCTGCCAGCACTGGGGATCTACAGTTCATTGAATTCTAACATGTACTGTGACATACTGAAGCAGAGCATGATCCCCTCCCTTCATATACTGGGCCGCAGGGCAGTACTGCAACATGATAACGACCCCAAACACCCCTCCGAACGACCACTGGCTTGTTAAAGAAGCTGAGGGTAAAGGTTATGGACTGGCCAAGCATGTCTCCAGTCTTAAACCCTATTGAGCATATTTGGGGCATCCTAAAACGGGAGATGGAGGAGCGCAAGGACTCTAATATCCACCAGCTCCTTGATGTCGTCATGAATGGGTAGAAGAGGGTTCCAGTTGCAACCTGTGAAGCTCTAGTGAACTCCATGCCCAAGAGGGTTAAGGCAGTGCTAGAAAATAATGATGGCAAAACAAAATATTGACACTTTGGGCCCAATTTGGACATTTTTTCTTAGGGGTGTACTCACTTTTGTTGCCAGCAGTTTAGACATTAATGGCTGTGTGTCGAGTTATTTTGAGGGGACAGTAAATTTACACTGTTATACAAGCTGTACACTGACTACTTGACATTGTATCAAAGTGTCATTTATTCAGTGTTGTCGCATGGAAAGATATAATGAAATATTTGAAGAAATGTTAGGGGTGTACTCACTTTTGTGAGATACTGTACATATCTAAACATCTAAAAATAAAGTTTAGCTTAGTTAGGTTCTTGGCTTCCAAAGACCATGGGCCCCCCCAAGTGGCTGGGCCCTAGAAAGCCTTCCCACTTTCTACCCCTTATGGGCGGCCCTGTGTGTGTGTGTGTGAGCGTGTGTGTGTGTGTGCAACAGACAGAGAGAGACAGAGTATCCCCCTGTGCAAAAGAAGGGAGGGGACCGCTGCAGTGTTAATGCCTCTACAGTGTGTAGAAACGGGCGTGTGCATCATACACACCGTAAATCAATGCGCTGTCCCGGGACGTTTACGTAACCATGTCAACGGCAGTGATCTATGACAGAGGCTCATGTTGTGTGTGTACGGGGTTGAACAAATACTCAGATGTTTTAAACAATATGGCTGCATTCCAATCCCCATACTTCCCTACTATTTAGTGTGGTAGAAAAAATATTTAGGACGTCCCAATACATGCACATCAATTGTAGTATGCTGAACATACATAAATGCCCCACTAACTCCAACAGCATGTTTGAGTATTCGTGTTTATTCTTGACATTTCTCGACATAATGAAAAAAAAAATCTTCCTTATCTGATTTTGTTTTCTCTCCTGTGGCCCTAAAACTCTTCTGTACTTTAGTATGTAGTGTAGGAAAAAGAAAGAGTATGTGATTTGGAATGCAGGGAATATGTTTTGTCATACTATGTTATAAGGGGATTACTTTAAAGCTTTAGTGCGTAACCTTTTTCATATTTGGCTTGAATGACGGTTACATTCAAGCCAAATGAGTTGACACAAAGTTGATTAAGCCTATCAGCTCCACAAAACTCTCTCTGTATTTCTAAGTGTGGCAGCGTTTACAAACTGGTGTCGACCCCCCTGATGTATAATTATGAGCACATCACTTTAATGTTGCAAATGGTGAAGTTCTTGCTAATATAAACCAATTTAAAGGTACAGTCTCTATTGAAGGGTTATTTTCATTTCTACCAAGTAATTCCTGAAAAAATGCAAATAAATTAATATGCACACAATTAGCTTGTTTTTTAATTTATTCAATATTTTTTGTCTTATTTAAAAAAGTGTTAAACTGTTTTGATGTGTTCTGCACACACACACACACACACGCACGCACGCATGCATGCACGCACGCACGCACGCACGCACGCACACACACACACACACACACACACACACACACACACACACACACACATCTCTGTACTGTGCAAAGAAGTTTCTACCCTGTTTAATGTGCAGTATCAAGCCATGTAAGTTATATCACAAAAGAAACCGTTTTCATTTCAAAATAAACGCAACCAAGCGCTTGAACATCAGTGCAACAAACGCAATAGCACTAAAACGACCTTTACTTTGAAGGGGTTTTTCTCCTCAACATTTATAGCTTGACACGTCCAGGCATCAATACTTC
>OX442364.1:25043602-25061102 GCA_949357725.1 Hyperoplus immaculatus | reverse complement strand
AACAGACTTCACTCACACACACACACACACACACACACACACACACACACACACACACACACACACACACACACACACACACACGGAACATCTGGTGAAACTGGGAAAGTGGCCAAAAGGAATGTATCACACTTTGTTACAACTGTGCAAAGCGATGTAGAAGGACGTCCCCCATTAATCTGCCATTCGTTAGATGGTGGATGTTGGATGTGGTGGCTTTAAATGTGGGGTTAGTTCAAAAAAGGACCAGGAAATGGGAAAATCCAAAGAGAGTGATTCATGCCTCATTTGCTTATGCCTCAACTGGGACATACAGCAATGGAAAAAAATTAAGAGACCAGTCTGGATTTTTCTTAAATCTTTATCTCTACATTACTTATTGAAAAATGCTCTAAATGACAATACTTTTGGGGTGGAATTTGGTAGAAATGTTGTCAGTAGTTCATAGTATAAAATCAACATGTTCATTCTACTCAAACATATGCCCTCTAAAGAGTAAAACGAGAGGCACTGAATATTTGGAGTGGTCTCTTAATTCTTTTCGGGAGCTGTATATGTGTTTGTAAAAGGTCTCGGTGTGTGATCATCTCAAAAGGGAAGGAGTATATGGGATTGTTATGGAAGTATTATATGGTACTTAATACGAGGATTTGTGCCAATGTATTCTACTTATGACACATGATATTATACTGTATGTATAGAGAATTATTTTATCTTTAAAGGTAGAGTCAGTGATTCTGGAGAACGCTTGTTGTCAAAATCAGTTTTAGTGAAAATCAGTGAATATCTCTTCATGATCTGCTAACTTTCTGTACTGACATTTCATGGCTGACATTTTTTTTTGTGTTAATACACAGCCTAGGCTCTGTAAACTGGTGTGTAAACAAAGGGTATGTAAACATGTAAATAAAGGAGACCCACCTATAGCTAGTAACATGCCCGTTTACAGAGACTAGCCTGTTTACTAACGATGGATTGGTCAATATTAGTATGAGTAGGATGTTAGTAGGGCTTTTAGTATGAGTAGGACGTTAGTAGGGCTTTTAGTATGAGTAGGATGTTAGCAGGGCTTTTATTATGAGTAGGACATTATTAGGGCTTTTAGTATGAGTTGGACGTTAGTAGGGCTTTTAGTATGAGTAGGACATTAGTAGGGCTTTTATTATGAGTAGGACGTTAGTAGGGCTTATAGTATGAGTAGGACATTAGTAGGACTTTTAGTATGAGTAGGACTTTAGTAGGGCTTTAGTATGAGTAGGAAGTTAGTAGGGCTTTTAGTATGAGTAGGACGTTAGTAGGGCTTTTAGTATGAGTAGGACGTTAGTAGGGCTTTAGTATGAGTAGGACGTTAGTAGGGCTTTTAGTATGAGTAGGACGTTAGTAGGGCTTTTAGTATGAGTAGGACGTTAGTAGGGCTTTTAGTATGAGTAGGACATTAGTAGGGCTTTTAGTATGAGTAGGACGTTAGTAGGGCTTTGCGGACACAGCCACAGTACAGACAGGTAGCAGATCTTGAGGAGATATTTACTGATTTAGACAAAAAGTGATTTTGACAACAAGCGTTCTCCAGAATCACTGACTCCACCTTTAACTATATATTCTCTAAAAAGCACTTTGATCCTTCATAATCAGCATACTCAGTATTAACCCACGTCTATTAACACATTAAAAAAGTAATATACATTCAGAATTATGAGTAATTTTGAACATGAAAATGAATATTGAATATTGTGTTGGTCACTTTATTGTCCAGTGTACTTTCATACTGTAAAGAAATGTAGCATACTGTATGTTGTTGTTGTTGATGTAATCGTTTGCATGTATCAGCTGTTACCATGACGTTATGAGGTTCAATAAACTCATTGAAACACAAGTTTAATTCAATGTTTATTGGAGAATAATCAATAGTTTTGGGGGCGAAACCAATCATTCAAGACACAGACACACAGACAGGCAGACAGTCACACAGACAACCAGACAAACAGACAGACAGACAGACAGACAACCAGACACACAGACACACAGACAGACAGACAGACACACAGACAGACAGACAGACAGACAGACAGACAACCAGACACACAGACACACAGACAGACACACAGACAGACAGACAGACAGACACATAGACACACAGACACACAGACAGACAGACAACCAGACAGACACACAGACACACAGACAGACAACCAGACACACAGACAGACAGACAGACGGACACATACACAGACAGACCTGGTATAAGTGTCTGTTTAGTGATGGAATCAGCCAATTAAAAAAAATTTAAAAATAAAAATGTTCATACAGGTTACTTAAACTTAACTTAAAGTTTGTATGTCGACAATGGCTAAACATTTTGATAACGCTATCAGCACTATTTCTACTATAGATAATATATTTAACAGATAAGTGACTATGATATACTAAGCATACCATCCTTAACAGTTTGATATGAAAGATATGCTTCCAAATCCCTGTGATAAAGGCTCTGTCATTGTGCTGTTATTATTGGCCGACACGCACAGCGAAACAGCCAGGTGTCTTTTAGTGTTTACACGCGATCTCAGTCTGTGTTTGTATTTGAAGAGATGAGTTATGACAGTTCCAATCAGCGCTGAATTGAAGGAAACGTTTCTGTGTGTGTGTGTGGTGACGTACGTGGGTGGGCCCGAATCGCCACACATAAATATACAGACGCGCCCTTCTGTTTAATTAAATTCTAATATAATCAAACTCAAAGCTGTGGAAACAACTTTGGTTCCAAAAATGTCTAGAGGGACAATTCATCAATCAAATGAAATCTCTGCATCCATCCTAAAACAATGGAGGGGTTTTGATAGTGTTGTTCAAAGCACTGAATTATAACACTTAAAGCTATAGTGCGTAACTTTTTCATATAAATAAATGTCGGTTACATTCAAGCCATCGCCATAATGAATGAGGTTTTCCTTCCCTCAGATCAGTCTTCCCTCAGTCTTCCCTTGGCCCAGCTGTCCTGTTAATCCTAACCCTTACTGTGATGTCACAAATAGGAAAATGTAGGGTTAGACAGTGAGACCATAAAACACTCTTTCTCAGGCTAGGATGAACCGATTTCTAAAACATTTACACATTTATACTACATGGGATCTAAGAGTTCAATACACCTTCATATTTCCACCGGTGAAGTAGGCCTTTAAGGATGAAAATAGCCCCTTAGACGGTGGCGGTGTATTTATAGGCAGCATTTGCGTTGCTATGCGTCCCCGTGACACCAGACACTACAACTAAATGCTTTTCTTGACGTCAGAGGAGAACACACTCTGTCACTTCAACAACACACACGCGCGCCAACAATCGCCTATAGGGCTGCTATAGCTGTACGGATGGCCCAGAACGGTGACACATTTGTGGGATACTTGACCCAGTGAGGTGCCCCCTGCATGGCTGTCCCCTCCTTGTCAATACATTTTACTTTTTTTTTTGTTTGTATATACGGCGCCTTTTTTTACATTAAAAAAATTTCAGTGGAAAAATTAGGCAGACAAACAGACAAACAGGCAGGCAGATCTAACCACAGAAATATTAGAATATCATAAGGAAAAAATGAAATAGAATAGGTATAAAGAAAGAATTTAAAAAAAGCACAAAAACAGTGAAAAAAAATAAGTTAAGAGGAAGGCTTAGTGAAGCTGGAAAAACCTGTGACTTGATATGAAGTTTGACAGGTGCTCCACTAGCGTCCTGTGTGTGTGTGTGTGTGTGTGTGTGTGTGTGTGTGTGTGTGTGTGTGTCTGTGTGTCTGTGTGTCTGTGTGTGTCTGTGTGCGTCACATTTTGGACCTCACGTACGTAGTTGGCATACCACAGTGCCATGCTGCCCGGTTAGTTTATCAATAAACAAGACAAAACTCAAGTCCTTTAAGTGGAATAAGTTTCACAACAACAACAGAACTCACTTGGTTACACTAGACACAACAGATAAATACTCTTATTACTAGTAAACACTTAAAGCTATAGAGCGTAATTTTTTTTTTTAACCTTTATTTATACAGGTATATCCCATTGAGACCGAAGACTCTTTTGCAAGGGAGACCTGTTTTCCTTTCCCACGTTACCATTCACACACACATTCATACACCGATAGCAGGCTAACTATCGACATTCACACGAGGCAAGGTAGGTTAAGTGTCTTGCCCAAGGACACAACAACTATGACACAGGAGGCAGGGCGGGGATCGAACCTCCAACCCTTTGATCATCTGCCGACCCGCTCTACCAACTGAGCCACAATCGCCCCCATGAGGAATTCTGAGTAATTACAACAACACTTTTGGTGCATCTACATGAGGTAAAGCCTTTGGTGATCGCTCATGGATTTTAAACCTTCTGCTGTACCTCCAGTTTTTTTTCTTAGCAGTAGAATCAACAACTGAAACATTTCTTGGGCTCTTCTTGGGGATTTTTCTGAGCTCCTGCACCAGTGTCAGGGGGGGAGGGGTGGGGACACCAGTTTGTAAACGCTGCCATACTGAGAAATACAGAGAGAGTTTTGTGGAGCTGATAGGCTAAATCAACTTTTTGTCAACTCATTTGGTTGATGGCTTGAATGTAACCGACATTCATTCAAAAAGTTACACTCTGTAGCTTTAAATGAAAGTAAGACAGAAAGTATCAGTGAAATAGTCTTACAGATATCTATCCATCTATCTATCTATCTATCTATCTATCTATCTATCTATCTATCTATCTATCTATCTATCTATCTCTCTCTCTCTCTCTCTCTCTCTCTCTCTCTCTCTCTCTCTCTCTCTCTCTCTCTCTCTCTCTCTCTCTCTCTCTCTATCTATCTATCTATCTATCTATCTCTCTCTCTCTCTCTCTCTCTCTCTCTCTATCTATCTATCTATCTATCTATCTATCTATCTATCTATCTATCTATCTATCTGCCTTTAGACCCTTAGCTCTGCTGAGAAAAAACTAGAAAAATAAAAAAGGTAGAACATGATGCCAGATGATATCAAGGCTCAGGGTGTAACCATGGAGTTGACATTGGTGGAGACCAAATATACTTTCATTCATTCATTTTATTTTATTATTTTTTTATTTATCCTCTAGAGATCAATTGAGGAGTGACCCTCATTTGCAAAGACTTTGAGTAAAAACAACAATACACACACAATGCAAATACACAACAAGCTGACAAAGAGACAACACTTATTTAAACATTCAGATCAAATGGGCGACGCAGAACAAATCCTATAACCAAAACAGTCACAGATAGAGTGGGGCAGATCCAAAATAATATGTCTATCTTCGAGACAGGCACAATTGAAAGAGCATGTTTTTTTTTTAAAGATGACCACTAAAAATAACAACACTTATCATAACCAGAATCTGAAAACACCGTAATATACGTCATATTCTCAAATTTACGACTGTCTGAGAATGTCCCACGAAAGCTGTTGGCGGCATAAAGTAATACAGCTCCAAATTTATGCCTAAGAGTGTTGTTTAAAAAACATATTATCCTGCGATCTTTTTTTTAGAACCACAGGCCTAAACATACATCAAATCCAAGACTGCAGACTGCAATACTTAGAAGAGAAACAGAGGAACAAATGACAAGTCCAAATTGAGTAATAATTCGCAAAAAAACACGCAAAAAAACTGCGAAAAAAAAGCACAGACATTGTTTAGATAGAGATAGAGTCAAAGCAGTGAAGGAAAAGTACCAGAACCTCAAGCACAGTACTGTGTGATCAGTATATTATTTGAGTAAATACATATACATATTCTCTTTCCAACTCTTTCAACAAAAAAGTAAAAAGCCAGATACAGTAAACAAGCTGTAGTCTGAAATTCCAGATTTCAACACAAGCGAATGCACATTGTTCTGATCCAACACAATTAAACTCACACACACACACGCACACGCACACACACACACACACACGCACACACACACACACACACACACACACACACACACACACACACAGACATAATGAGCTCGGCAGCGTTACAGGGATCCGGGTCTGGTAAGTTCTGCCCTAATACAAACAGCTGTGTATGAGTATGTGAGACAAACCCAACCTGACAGCTATCCACACCAGCTGACTCTAAAATACCGACTTGTTTTTGATGTTTTTATGCTGTTTTTGTCTAGAAATAACGTCAAAAAACTGTTTAGGATGTTAAATATAACCATTTTGTTGAATTCCTTGAGTTAGAATTGTATAGCAGACTTTGTGTGTTTGTCTCTGTAGGTAGGTTGTATTTTTTTCAAATGTGTTTTGCTCTATAGTTTTTAATTTCTCAGATACATTTATTGTAATAAAGGTCAAGCCTGTGTTACCTATCAAAATCTTAAAATAGACTAAACAAGAGTTAAAGGCGCAGTCAGTGATTCTGGAGAATGCTTGTTGTCCAAATCACTTTTTGTCAAAATCAGTGAATATCTCTTTACGATCCGGTACCTGTCTGTACTGTGTGTGCGCTGAAAAATCCATTGTTAATACACAGCCTAGGCTCTGTAAACAGGCATATTGCTATAGCTACAGTGGGCCCTCTTTGTTTACATTGCCTAGGCTAGCGGACATTTAGTAGACATTCACTGATTTCAACAGCAAGCATTTTCCAGAATAGCTGACTCTACCTTCAAGACAGAGTCAGGGTGTGAGCTGAAAAAAATGCTGAATACACCGCTTAGGCCCACTATCTATGCCTAGGCTCTGTAAACTGGTATGTAAACAAAGGGGCCCTCCGTAGCTAGCAACATGTCTGTTTACAGAGACTAGGCTGTGTCTGAACAATGTATTTTTAAGATAGTAAGTAAGACTCCTCCTTTAAGATAGTTCACGTTACTGAGCTGAGATTCCCTGGAGAGCGTCATGTTGCTAAATGGCAGTGGTGGGATTTGAACCCACGCCTCCTGAGAGACTGGAGCCTTAATCCAGCGCCTTAGACCGCTCGGCCACACTACCTGTAAGAGCATGCTGCAACATTATCCCACCCTGTGGTTCACTGAATACTATAACATTCTTCATAGCTTTTTAAAAATTTTTTAGTTTTATTTTATTTCATTTATATTTTTCTTGACACGTTTTTCACTTCTATAGTACTGGTGTATCTCTTAGTTTTTTTTCTTTTTTAACATGTGTAACTTTTCATTTATCAGTTTTTATGAAGAATAACCACAAACAAACATACCTCTCCGTACTGTGTGTGCGCTGAAAGAAAATCTTGTGTTAATTAGGGTTGTGTCAAAAAATCGATATGGCGATATATCGCAATACTTAGTTTCGCGATATCAGTATCGATTTATAACTAAAAATCGATTTTTCTTTATAATTCTTTTTTATGATTTTTTTTTTGCTTTTCAAGGCTTTATTGACAGTGCAGAGAGAGGTATGAAATGGGACAGGGAGGGAATGAAATGCAGAGAACAACCACGGGTCAGATTCAAACCCATGTCTACTGTCAGGCCTGAGCCTCTAGGATACTGACTATTGAAGTTAGATACATTTTGTTTATAAGAATACTTAAGATTCACTGTGTCAGAAAAGCACACTGATGTGTTTTCATTTTGAGTGTGTCCTGTACAGTTAGTACAAGAGTGAATTGGATTTGTTATTTTGATGTTATGGCAGCTGCAGCAGTGTTTGATCATTTGCCAAAACCAAAAAAAAAGAAGGAATAAAGTTAAAGTAAGTTGTGAATGAAATAGTTTTGACTTCATTTGTCTGTGCAATTATCAATATATTGTGCTGTTATGTTTGACAAGGCAACTTGTTTATGGAATATTGCAATATATCGTGATATATCAAGATACGCAATATATCGTGATATATCGTATCGTGACAACAGGCATGTTGTTGGCTACAGTGAGCCCTTTTTGTTTACATGATCTTTGTTTACATAGCCTGGGCTTGCAAATGAAGAGGAGAAGTTGACTGATTTCAACAGCAAGCATTTTCCAGAATCGCTGACTCCCCCTTCAAGACACAGTCAGTCAGAGTGTGATGTTGCTAAATGGCAGTGGTGGGATTTGAACCCACGCCTCCTGAGAGACTGGAGCCTTAATCCAGCGCCTTAGACCGCTCGGCCACACTACCTGTAAAGATAAACCCTGACATTATCATATGATGTGCTTCATCAAAAACTTTAAGTAACTATAGCTTCTTGTCCTTGAAGGCCACCGTAGCTTAAATTCTCCCAAAAGGATGGTTAGCAAGGGAGCGCTCACAAAAGATATTTCCAATATTTCACACTGTACCAGCTAAATGTCTAAAAAAATATTGACTGGATTTTCACGCAATGCCATGTGGTAAAAACATTCACGTTCCCCTCAGGATGAATTGTAATAACCTGATACTGACCCATTTTCTACGGCAATCATCAGGTCCAAATATCTGCTAAACTAATGCCATTCCCAATAGACTATACGCTGTACTCTGTGTCTGACTAACATACCAGGGCTCTATGGATTCTGAAGCCAAAATAAAATGTTTTGTACGAATTAGCTACAATGCTATTTGAATCATTTAGGGCAGAGGTGGTGAAGTGGGTAGGGTGGTCGCCCTGTCTCCCCGCCAAATGTCCAAGTGTCCCTGGGCAAGACACTGAAACCTAAAATGCTACCGATAGTTAGCCTGCTATCCGTGTATGAATGTGTGTGTGTGTGAATGGGAACAGGTGTCCATTGAAAAAGAGTCTCCGGTCTCAATGGGATTTACCTGTATAAATAAAGGTTAGAAAAAGAAGAAAAAAACACAGGATTGCCTAAATCTCATGAGTCTAGGGTTGCGTTCCGAATCGCATACTTTCTACTATATAGCATGTAGAAAAAAGGTTTAGGATGTCCCGATTCTTGTGGCCAGATTTAGGATGGTTAGAAGTACCCGGATGTCCTACTTCATGCGGCCAAGATTGTTAGTGTTGAAAACTGCATCCTATTTGGTCGATTCTGACCCACAATCCAGTGCGCACGTGAAGTGACGTCACATCGACGAAGCCACCATATGAAAACAAACGGGGATGCGACGGATATAAAAGCAAGAGGCAAGATCAAGGCGCAATGTTATGATGAAATAAGAGAGTAAAGTATGTCCCAATAGTATGCATACTGCATCCTAACTAGATTATTTTTATCGTCGGATGTAGTATGTAGAATAGAAAAAAAAAAGAGCATGCGATTCGGAATGTAACCTAGTTCTTA
This sequence comes from Hyperoplus immaculatus, assembly GCA_949357725.1. NCBI lineage: Eukaryota > Metazoa > Chordata > Actinopteri > Uranoscopiformes > Ammodytidae > Hyperoplus > Hyperoplus immaculatus. The sequence goes on along the minus strand of OX442364.1, from coordinate 25,051,904 downwards.
TCTATACATACTCCATTTCCTGATACCAGAGACGTTTATCTTTACTCCTGAGAGATAGAGTGCATGAACCTTAGCGTTGGCCTCTTCTTGGAACTAATCTTATAACACACACAACAGTATTTATTCAATCTCCAGAAACGTAGCACTGGGGAATAATGTTAACAAATCAGAATAACCTTAAGCAGGGTCAAGCCAAACAAGCCAGGTTTTGTTTTTATTCTAGAAAATTACTCAATGTCACTTTAGTTTCAAGTATTTTTTATTTTTTTTGTTAAAGTGGGTGTAAGCGATTCTGGAGAATTCATGTTATCGAATCTTTTTTTGTTCAAAATCAGTGGATATCTCCTATACATCTGGTGTTAATACACAGCCTAGGCTCTGTAAACTAGTATGTAAACAAAGAGAGCCCACTGTATCAATCAACATGCCTCTGTACAGATTTAATTTTTTTAAAACCTATGACGAGTTTTAAAGTATTCAGTGAACCACAGGGTAGGATAAGGTTGAAGTGTACAGGTAGTGTGGCCGAGCGGTCTAAGGCGCTGGATTAAGGCTCCAGTCTCTCAGGAGGCGTGGGTTCAAATCCCACCACTGCCATTTAGCAACATCACACTCTGACTGACTGTGTCTTGAAGGGGGAGTCAGCGATTCTGGAAAATGCTTGCTGTTGAAATCAGTCAACTTCTCCTCGTCATTTGCAAGCCCAGGCTATGTAAACAAAGATCATGTAAACAAAAAGGGCTCACTGTAGCCAACAACATGCCTGTTGTCACGATACGATATATCACGATATATTGCGTATCTTGATATATCACGATATATTGCAATATTCCATAAACAAGTTGCCTTGTCAAACATAACAGCACAATATATTGATAATTGCACAGACAAATGAAGTCAAAACTATTTCATTCACAACTTCCTTTACCTTTATTCCTTCTTTTTTTTGGTTTTGGCAAATGATCAAACACTGCTGCAGCTGCCATAACATCACAATAACAAATCCAATTCACTCTTGTACTAACTGTACAGGACACACTCAAAATGAAAACACATCAGTGTGCTTTTCTGACACAGTGATAAACAAAATGTATCTAACTTCAATAGTCAGTATCCTAGAGGCTCAGGCCTGACAGCAGACAAGGGTTTGAATCTGACCCGTGGTTGTTCTCTGCATTTCATTCCCTCCCTGCCTCATTTCATACCTCTCTCTGCACTGTCAATAAAGCCTTGAAAAGCAAAAAAAAAATCATAAAAAAAAATTATAAAAAAAAATCGATTTTTAGTTAGAAATCGATTCTGATATCGCGAAACTAAGTATTGCGATATATCGCCATATCGATTTTTTGACACAGCCCTAATTAACACAAGGTTTTCTTTCAGCGCACACACAGTACGGAGAGGTATGTTTGTTTGTGGTTATTCTTCATAAAAACTGATAAATGAAAAGTTACACATGTTAAAAAAGAAAAAAACTAAGATACACCAGTACTATAGAAGTGAAAAACGTGTCAAGAAAAATATAAATTAAATAAAATAAAACTAAAAAAATTTAAAAAAGCTATGAAGAATGTTATAGTATTCAGTGAACCACAGGGTGGGATAATGTTGCAGCATGCTCTTACAGGTAGTGTGGCCGAGCGGTCTAAGGCGCTGGATTAAGGCTCCAGTCTCTCAGGAGGCGTGGGTTCAAATCCCACCACTGCCATTTAGCAACATGACGCTCTCCAGGGAATCTCAGCTCAGTAACATGAACTATCTTAAAGGAGGAGTCTTACTTACTATCTTAAAAATACATTGTTCAGACACAGCCTAGTCTCTGTAAACAGACATGTTGCTAGCTACGGAGGGCCCCTTTGTTTACATACCAGTTTACAGAGCCTAGGCATAGATAGTGGGCCTAAGCGGTGTATTCAGCATTTTTTTCAGCTCACACACAGTACAGACAGGTAGTGGATTGTGGGGAGATATTCACTGATTTTACCAAAAAGCGATTTTGACAACAAGCGTTCTCCAGAATCACTGACTACACCTTTAACACATACTGATGCCTTTAGCCAAAGAAAATACAGAGAAAACATTTCAACGATGATCACAACCCCTGAAAGAAATCCTCATGTGTCCAATAAACATTCAATCTATTGTGTATCGCTGGTGTATAGTGACTTTTTGACACCTCGTTCTCACAGGGCGTTCACGTGAAAGTGCAAAATCACACACACACACACACACACACACACACACACACACACACACACACACACACACACACACACACACACACACACACACAGGCTCTGCAATGAGAATTCAAATACTTATCCTAAAGCCACAAAGCTACACACACCTTTTGATTTAACATAATAAAAGCCAGCAGTATTTAACAGTGTGACAGTGGCGGTCACCAGCTCCGCACGAAATGCTCTTTCATTAATTCTTTCATGTTTTGCCAGAGGGTGTGTATGTGTGTGTGTGTGTGTGTGTGTGTGTGTGTGTGTGTGTGCGTGTCTCACTCTCTCTGTCCGTGTGTGTGTGTGTGTGTGTGTGTATGTGTCTCTCTCTCTCTCTGTGTTTGGGTGTGAGTGTGTGTGTGTGTGTGTGTGTGTGTGTGTGTGTGTGTGTGTGTGTGTGTGTGTGTGTGTGTGTGTGTGTGTGTGTGTGTGTGTGTGTGTGTTCTGTGTGTGTGAGTCCCAGAGGTGTTGCTGGATCGGTTCGCCCTCATTCCACCACATAATAAAAGAGTTAGCGCTTCCTGGATATTTCCTCCCATTTTAACAGTAATAAAATCCCATTTGCAACATGGTTTACGATGTGTGTTAGTGTGTGTGTGCGTGTGTGTGTGTGTGTGTGTGTGTGTGTGTGTGTGTGTGTGTGTGTGTGTGCGTGTGTGTGTGTGTATGAACAAAGTGTGATGCAATACACTGCTGGTGAATAGGGTTTTAACTCATAGATTAAACATGAAACTTTGCCAGTTGATTACTTACATTACAAGAGTATTTTTTAGTATAACAACTTCTTCAGAAATGTTTGAAAAAATATGCAAATTTAGCGAAAAATCGAGATGTTGGATAGGCTTAAAGGCACACTGTGTAACATTTTAAGTAATGTATTAGCTAAAATCAATATCCTCATTCATAAATATGTCCTCATTGGTGTAAAATCACCTCTGCCAATAATCTGAATTATCCTCCTGGGCGGAGAATTACAAATATTAATATTACATTTTGTACATTGAGCATGTAAGTGTTATGGAGGAATCCGTGTTTTTGGAATGTCATCAGGTGCATTGTTTAGAATTTAGAATTGTTCTTGTCCTTGAAGGCCACTGTAGCTTCTGTTATTATTCGAAAGGGTTGGGGTTACCCAGGGAGCGTTGCATTCTAGAACTTTGTAGAACTTTCTTGATGATGTCATATTACACACTGCACCTTTAACATTTGTATTTCATTGTTACACAGTCACCATACAGTATTTGAGTCCAATGTTTTAAAAGAACATATATCGGATACAACCTTTTTTTTCATTTTATAAATGTACAGTTCTTAAAAATACATGTTTTTAAGATTAAAATCTATCGTAAAATCAGACAATTAACAACATATGAACAAATCCTTCTGTAACAACCTTCAGAATAGTGCTAGGAATGAGTATGGAAAGTTTAGTTGATGTAAGTGCTTTTTTTTTTTTTTAAACCTGCAGTGTGTAGAATTTTGGGTTTTATTTCCTAGCAGATTTTGTAGAAAGTAATTATAATATCCATAAGTACATTTAATTTAGTACGTAATAGCTGATTTTTTTTTTTTTTAATTATTATTTTTTCCCTTAGAAAGGGTCTCATATATGTCCATATTTCTGCATATTTTGGACCAAGGCCTAGTGCCGCCATCTTGAAAGTGTCATAGTTGAAATGTCATCAGGAGCATTGTTTAAAATTTAGAATTGTTCTTGTCCTTGAAGGCCACTGTAGCTTCTGTTATTATTCTAAAGGGTTGGGGTTACCCAGGGAGCGTTGCATTCTAGAACTTTGTAGAACTTTCTTGATGATGTCATATTACACACTGCACCTTTAAGATATTGTTTGGCATTTTTATGCGTTATTGATAGTGTAGAGACAGAGTTGAAATGGGGCAGAGAGGGGAGTGACATGCAGAGAACGACCGCGGGCTGGAATCGAACCCGGGTCCGCTGCTGGCCGAGGCCCATGGGGTTGGGGACGCCCTACCAACTGAGCTAAGGGCGCCCCTTTTGGTTTTGAATATTGAAAAAAAAAATAATGTTGAAATAATGTCCGTTAAAGATGGTTGTGTAGGAGAAATACACAGATGCAAACAGACAAGGTTTAGTCAAATCAACACAGAAGTGGAATCAAATAAGTGTCAGAGCTTGAGGGAAAGTTACACACACACACACACACACACACACACACACACACACACACACACACATACACACACACACACACACACACACACACACACACACACACACACACACACACACACACACACACATACACACACACACACACACACACACACACACACAGTTGTCAGTCGACTCACACATCAACAGTGATTACGTTCATATGTTCCGGGGAAATAAATGCTTATTTTTCCCTTGGCTGTGATCAGTGTCGGCTTCTCTGACGCACGGGCCGTTTGCTAAATGTTGGAACTTTGCATACATGGCCAATGTGTCACACAATCTAGCTCCACCTCCCACAAAGAGATACTGGAACTGCTGTGAATATTAACGGAACAATGTGTGTTAAGAAGGGTTTGTTAGTGAAAGATTTGCTCCTACTTTGGCTTGGTTTGACCTGTCTTTGTATCCATGAGTATGTCATAAAATAGTTATCTTGATACATCTTAATCCTTCAGTTACTTTAAAGGTGCTACGACGAACTTTAGATTTTCCTCTAATGGTCGTATGTGACATGTTACGGCAAACGAGACCATCAGTGCAAAGAATGCTATTTTTTAGACAATCAAGTATTTATCCTTCTTCTGATTAGTACAAGATCTGCTTAAGTCTTAAAAGTTTAGTTGAAAACTGCACAATCTTTTTAAAAGCCTGTGGGAAAAAAGCTATATTCCAAGTCATGTTTTTATTTTGTCAAGCTGTTGTTAGGGCAACATAAGGATTTTGGACTATTGAGTCAAAGAAAAGCAGTCGGGAAGTGATAAGTGTGTTAGATAAACCTCTTAAAAATGAAGAATGTTATAATTTGTCATCCCGCGGTCTCCTTCTTGATATTTAAATGTTAATCTCTGGCTCTTTTCGGTATTTTTTTTGGCACTTTTTAAGGAAATTCTTGGCAGCTACGAAACGGTCTGCAAATTAAAGTAAATAACTTTGCTATTGGGCAGGCCAGCAGACACACACACACACACACACACACACACACACACACACACACACACACACACACACACACACACACACATGCTTGTACGGCTATACTTGTGAGGACATTCATTCACATAATGCATTCCCTAGCCCCTTACCATAACCCTAACCATCCAAACTAAATGCCTAACCCCAACCCTTACACTAACCCAACATAAACCTAATTCATACCTGAACCTTAAAACCTAGTGTTAACCCTCAAACAGCCCTTTAAAGGCCTGTCCTTAAAACCTAGTGTTAACCCTCAAACAGCCCTTTAAAGGCCTGTCCTTAAAACCTAGTGTTAACCCTCAAACAGCCCTTTAAAGGCCTGTCCTTAAAACCTAGTGTTAACTCGCCCTTTAAAGGCCTGTCCCAAAGTGAGGACCTGACAAAATATCATCACTTTCCAAAAATGTCCTCACTCTTGAGGTCTAAAACGCAAATTGATTCTCACCTAAATAGTTTGACTAGTACACACACACACACAAACACGCACACGCACGCTCACACACACACACACACACACACACACACACACACACACACACACTCACACACTCACACTCACACTGACACTCACACTCACACACACACACACACACACACACACACACACACACACACACACACACACAAACACAGAGGAAACGAGTGAAGGTGTGTCTGACATGCCCGCGGCCCGGAGGTCATTTAACAAACACACTGATGTCATGGGAAGTAGCTTCTTCACAGCACTCCGCTTCCTCTTTACATCTGAACAGCTGAGCTACTTTGTGGAGCTTTTCCTGCTTTATACACACACACACACACACACACACACATGTCACACACACACACACACACACACACACACACACACAAATACAGTCACACACACCCACACACACACACAAGTACATAGACGCACACACACACAACCACACGCACAAGTACACGCACACACACACACACACACACAAACATACACACACACGCACACCTACACACACAAATGCATACACACACACACATACGCACACACACACACACACACACACACACACACACACACACACACACGCACACACACACACACACCCACACACACACACACACGGCCACACACACTTTATTTGACTAAACCTTTGCAACTGTATATTTCTCCTATACAACCATCTTTAACGGCCATTATCTCAACATTAGTTTTTTCATTTCAATACTCTAAACCAAATATCACAACTTCTAAAGCACTTACATCAACTAAACTTTCCATGATCATTCTCAGCACTATTCTGAAGGTTATTACAGGAGGGTTTGTTCATATGTTGTTAATTGTCTGATTTATGATTTATAATGCATGTTGTTCTTAGAACATGCTGAACATTGTTGTTTAGGCCTACATAGTGTTTTTTAGATTTTTGAAATTCAAAAAAGACCGTACCCAAAATGTGTTCTGTAAAACCTTTGGACCTGTGTACAATTTACAAATAAAGATAACTTAACTTAAAGCGGCTACGAGTAACATTTAAATATCTTTTAAACAGCCTCATGTTTCCTCTGATAATCGTAAATTACCTTTAACAGCAAACGAGACCATCAGTGCAAAGAAAGATGTTTTTAAATAGTTTTTATTACTGCGTTTGGTCTGGTCGCACACCCAGTCCGATTTTCGGTTCGCTCGTGCAAGCTCTATGGTCACATATTCGTATTGGTCGCAGATTTCAGTGTGGCGCAGTAACGTGAATTGAGAAGCCTATCCCTCCAGGTGAGGGAAGGGGAGCGGTAGCCTTGTTTGATACAGTTATTTGTCGTCATAATGACTGATAACGGGGCTGAACCATCAAAGAAAAAAAAGAAAATGCAATGAAGAAAAGCTAAAAGGGAGAGTGATATAGGCTAAGGGGACGAGGGCGTTGCCAAGCAACGTGTATACAATTTCACGAGAGCGAAACTAGACTGCAGTGTTTACTCCTAAATGAATGAGCGGTTGGTACTAACACAAAGTTTGCTTTGCTTCACCATCATCAGATAACCATAATCTGAAATAGTAATTATTTACAACAACATAAACACATTACCTCATCGTGATCCATACTAACTGCCGTCTCTCGTTCATTCACTTCCTGTGAGGAGTCGGACACGTAAAGAGTCCTCACACTTTCAACACACCGACATGCACTATATTGCTCCCTTCTCAGTTCACACTCACGCGCCTGGCACGAGCTAGAAAACAGCTTTGCGACAGCGGGCGTCGTAAAAATACTACCGCTTTTGTCCAAAGGGGATGCCAACGTGCCATGTAACTCGTAGTGGCTTTAAACCTGCAGTGTGTAGAATTTTGGGTTTTATTTCCTAGCAAAGTTTGTAGAAATGAATTATAATATCCAGAAGTACATTTAATTTAGTGCATAATAGCTGAAAAAAATGTTTTGAATTATTATTTTTTCCCTTAGAAAGGGTCTCATATCTGTCCATATTTCTGCATATTTTGGACCAAGGCCTAGTGCCGCCATCTTGAAAGTGTCATAGTTGGAATGTCATCACGTGCATTGTTTAAAATGTAGAATTGTTCTTGTCCTTGAAGGCCACTGTAGCTTCTGTTATTATTCTAAAGGGTTGGGGTTACCCAGGGAGCGTTGCATTCTAGAACTTTGTAGAACTTTCTTGATGATGTCATATTACACACTGCACCTTTAAGATGCTATTTGGACACTGTTTGAAGCGGCGAATTTGGACAAAAAGCTAGAAAAGCTGTCAGGGTCTTTCCAGATAAACAATGAGGGGATATGTGAAAAGACGAAATTTCAATGTGCCCTGTGTACAGTTGATAAATAAAGATGTGTTCAGTCAGAATGGGGTGTGGCCTCCGCTCTCTTTCCTTCCTCAGCGATGTTCTGTTTGTGTTACAAGTCTCTTCTTCTGTCCCCACCCA
>OX442364.1:24991102-25036102 GCA_949357725.1 Hyperoplus immaculatus | reverse complement strand
TGGTGTTATTACACAGCCTAGGCTCTGTAAAAAGGTGTTTAAACAAAGTAAACGTCTGTCACCTTCAAGTCTCCTGCTTCTATAGCATGTTAGCATTTCTCAGTCAAGCTTGTTTTATAGCCTTTCTCTCTCCTGCCTCTATTTAGCCAGATGGCTTCCTCTGCCAATCCCCTCTCACAATCAAGATTAAGATTACACACCCCCTCCACACACACACACACACACACACACACACACACACACACACACACACACACACACAATCTCTCTCTCACACACACATCACCAACATGTACTCAAATACCCTACATGAAACAACATAGCAATTAATGTTCACTTGCTATGCCGATGATATAACACAAAATCTGTTACATCTACAAGCGAAAAAAAGCTTAAGTTATTAAAGAGAGGGCCTAGTGCATCGATCGCACAGATATACTCAAGGTTGGAGGAGCAGGCAGACAGACAGGCAGTCGGGCCGGGGGATTAAAGTATTTTTACCACAAAGCCACAAAGGCCTGTATGCACGGACGGGCGCTCATTTGAAAGGGTGGCACACAAGAGATAGAAGGGGATAGAACAGCAGAAATCAGTGCATTTGCTAGGCTTGTTTTAGCATTTCTCAGTCATAGCTATCTTTATCTTCCAAGGTTTTTTTTTTTGAGGAGCTAGTATTTCCAAATTCTATCTTCCATAGGGTGTCTCTCTGAAGTGCTTCTTGTACCCCATTTCGAGGGCTTGTTTGTGGGGTAATTTTTAAGGGGTTAGGGGGTTAGTGTTAGGGGATGTAAGCAAGACGAACATGGGCTTTCAAGAAACCTTCCAGGAGATCGACCCAGTCACGTTGAACCTTTGCATTCTGATCGCGAGCTACGTTATGTTGCTGTTGGTTTTCCTGATATCGTGTATCATGTACGACTGCCGGGGCAAAGATCCAACCAAGGAGTACGCGCCCGACCCACAGCCCACACAGTCCCCCATTCGGCTGGTGGTCATGCAGAGCTCGCCCGCCCCGGTGCCACGATGGGACACTAACATGGCTAATATGATCACGACGTACCACGAACCGACACACGCAGACTTCAGGGAGAAGAAAAGCACCATGGTTTGAGTGCTGAAACAAAAAGACGATTGGACTTTTGTACATAAGAAACTTTTTGTGAATTTTTTTGAGTGGATTTTTTTTATATATTTTGTTTTGGGTTTTTTTTGCGTTGGGATTATGTTGGGACACAGGACCAGACTTGCACGGTAAGAGAGAGAGAGAGAGAGAGAGAGAGAGAGAGAGAGAGAGAGAGAGAGAGAGAGAAAGAGAGAGACAGAGAGAGTCCGTTTTAAAGGTGCATGCAGTCAGTGATTCTGGAGAATGCTTGTTGTCGAAATCACTTTTTTGTCAATATCAGTGAATCACGATACACTATTGTGTGTGTGCTCAAAAAAATCCAGTGTTGATACACAGCCTATAGGCTCTGTGAAGCATGCACGTTGCTAGCTACGATGGCCCCCTTTGTTTACATACCAGTTTACAGAGCCTAGGCTGTGTATTAACCCCAGATTATTTTCAGCGCACACACAGTACAGGAGTTATTCACAAATTTTGACGTGAAGTAATTTTGTCAACAAGCGTACTCCAGAATCACTGACTCCACCTTTAAGTGCTGTGTGTTCGTGTGTGTGTGTGTGTGTGTGTGTGTGCTCCTGAAATCCCTTCTTTATCTGGCGGATCTCAAGCCAAAGCCTGAAGAATGTCCCGATATAGCACAGGGTAGAAAGAGGCCAATTCTGTTTTGGTTGCATTGATAGACACAGGTTAAGGCAGTGTGTGTGTGTGTGTGTGTGTGTGTGTGTGTGTGTGTGTGTGTGTGTGTGTGTGTGTGTGTGTGTGTGTATGTGTGTATGTGTGTGTGTGTGTGTGCATGCTAGATAAGCTACTTGGAAACTGTTGGTTAGTGAACTACCCATGACCTCAGGCTGGGAGAAGTTGAACCACAGCAAAGCTACCCCCTGGGGAGAAAACTAGTTTGGTTACCGAAAGCTACTTAGAGACAGGAGTTTAACTTTGGATTGTATATTAGCTGGGGCTTATCAATTAGAGAAGAAATGGTACTGGGCCTACAAATACAAATACAAATAAATTACTCTTCAGATACGTGAATCACAATGCAAATATCAAAGGTGCAGTCAGCCATTCAGACAAATTCTCTCTTTTGTCAATATCGGTGAACATCTAAAATCCAGTGTTGATACACAGCCTAGGCTCTGTAAACAGACATGTTGCTAGCAACATTCCCTTTGTTTACACACACACACACACACACACACACACACACACACACACACACACACACACACACACACACACACACACACACACACACACACACACACACACACACAGTTTACACAGGTGAAGCTCCGGCTCATTAGTGAGTGGACTGATTTTGTCAGTTTGGTGAACATTCAGAGTGATGTTGTTCGCTCATATCAGCGCTGCTTCCGAACGCATGGAATGTCTCTCGTCCAATCAAATCACTCGGTCAGAACCAACTGCTGTATAATGTGTATTAGCATCAGATCAGCACAGTCACAGTACAGACAGGCAGCGGACCGTGAGGAGATATTCACTGACAAAAACTGATTTTTACAAGAAATGTTTTCAAAATGTTGTGGTAGAGTGTGATGGAGGGAATCACAAGTTAGTGTCTTAATTGCTGGATGGTGCTTTGAAGGCTAACACTGTCTTAACTTCTGCAGCTCTTTTTAATATTTCAATGAGGCATTTTTAAGACAAACAATACGGATATGTGACCATAGAGTATGCACGAGCGAACCGAAAATCGGACTGGGTGTGCGACCAGACCAAAAGCAGTAATAAAAACTATATAAAAACGTCTTTTTTTGCACTGATGGTCTGGTTTGCTGTTAAAGGTAATTTATGATTATCAGAGGAAACATGAGGCTGTTTAAAGGATATTTAAATGTTACTCGGAGCTGCTTTAAAGATCCCGACCTGCCGCGTTACAGTTCTTATTTTGGCTACATAACAGCTTGATAGATTCAGCCTTCCACTTACACCTGTCACAACACAAGCTAAGCTACTGTACGGCTAAACCTACTTCACCGGTGGGAATATCAAGGTGTATTGAACTCTGAGATCCTATGTAGTATAAACGTGCAAACATTTTTGAAATCGGTTCATCCTAGCCTGAGAAAAGGCAGAAAGAGTGTTTTATGGTCTCACTGTCTAACCCTAGTAAAAATGTAGGGTTAGGATTAACAAGACAGCTGGGCCAAGGGAAGACTGAGGGAAGACTGAGGGAAGAAAAACCTCATTCATTATTATAACAGTGATAGTATAATGATAGAACGCCGGTTCCGTATGGGTGAAGTATTAATTCAAGTGAGTTTTCCATAGGGTTCAATTCAAATCAAACTTTATTTATTGAGCACTTTTTACATACACACAAAACAAAGGAACTGATGAAATGCTAGAAAGCCTTTAAACCTGCAGTGTGTAGAGTTTTGGGTTTTATTTCCTAGCAGATTTTGTAGAAAGTAATTATAATATCCATAAGTACATTTAATTTAGTGCATAACAGCTGATTTTTTTTTTTTATAATTTTTTTTTCCTTAGAAAGGGTCTCATATATGTCCATATTTCTGCATATTTTGGACCAAGGCCTAGTGCCGCCATCTTGAAAGTGTCATAGTTGGAATGTCATCAGGTGCATTGTTTAAAATTTAGAATCGTTCTTGTCCTTGAAGGCCACTGTAGCTTCTGTTATTATTCTAAAGGGTTGGGGTTACCCAGGGAGCGTTGCATTCTAGAACTTTGTAGAACTTTCTTGATGATGTCATATTACACACTGCACCTTTAAGATGTAGTTTGAATAATGTGTTAAAATAATGTGATGAGGTGAAGATGTATTTAGTTATTTATGCTATAGTACTTCTTCTTCTTCTTCTTGGTCTTCCAACAGGTGCATTTCCCCAGGACACCCACTGTATATAAAAACACATAAGGCCGTTAAGTTTGTCCGTTCTGTGCTACTGTAGAAATATGGCGGTGCAACATGTGGGCACCCCCGGCTCCTATGTAGATTTATGAACAATCTTCCACTCTGACTGAAGAGTGATGATAAATGTATTGAAAGCTATTCCTTAGTATCTTGTATCACTGATATCTCTCCAATGCAGATAAGCTTCAAATCCTGAGAAATATGCAAACAGTGTCTGGTGTGAACACGTATTGAACACACAGATAGTGGTGTTTGGAGAGTAAACAAACTAGTTTACACAAAAGCTGAAGTTTATCTCTGTTAAGGTTATATTATCTGATCCGTTAAGTCCTGATACGAACTTGTAATGATCGATTCCTAAAGAATAATATGTCGGTCATGGCTTAAAGGTGGAGTCAGCCATTCTAGAAAAAGCTTTTTTTTTTATATAATCAGTGAATATAATAATAATAATAATAATAATAATAATAATAATAATAATAATAATAATAATAATAATAATAATAATAATAATAATAAGAATAAGAATAATAATAATAATAATAATAATAATAATAATAATAATAATAATAATAATAATAATAATAATAATAATAATAATAATAATGCATTTTATTTGGAGGCGCCTTTCAAGGTCGCCGTACAATTCAAAAACATAAACAGTTTAAAATCAAGGCAGGTACACAAATATAATTAAAAACAGTTTAAAATAAGTCCACGCTATCTCCTCACGATTCGCTACCTGTCTGTACTGTGTTTACGCTGAAAAAAAAATCCATTGTTGATACACAGCCTAGGCATTGTAAATGGGCATTTTGCTAGCTATGGTGGACTCCCTTTGTTTGAATACCAGTTAACAGAGCCAGACACTGTTTGGTCTATATTTATTGGAATAGCGAAATATATGAGAAATGATCCAAAATAAAGTGGCTGCTGCAGTTTCATGTTCCTATAGTAAATAGGATATTTTACACGTTGCATAGTTGAGAGCAATTCAAATTATCAGAACATAAATTTGTCTTGTGGTCACGTAATGTTTTAACCATCTTTGTGGCTATTTGTCTACAAACATTACACCAACTACAAGCACTCGGCCTATTCTTTGTGACTGGCAAAGTAAGGCAAGTTTATTTCTATAGCACAATTCAGACACAAGGCCATTCAAAGTGCTTTACAGGGGGCAAGATTAAAATACATCGAGTACAGAATAGACATTAGAAAAAGCGAATGAAAAATATGTATAGAAATAAAAAGATAAAATAAAATAAATAAAACATTTAGATAACAATAAAATATAAAAATACAAGTTAAAAGGGAAACAGAAAAGTCTTCAGATTAGGGGGCGCCCTTAGCTCAGTTGGTAGGGCGTCCCCCCCATGGGCCTCGGCCAGCAGCGGACCCAGGTTTGATTCCAGCCCGCGGTCGTTCTCTGCATGTCACTCCTCTCTCTGCCCCATTTCAACTCTGTCTCGACACTATCAATAAAGCATAAAAATGCCCAAAAAATATCTTAAAAAAAAAAAAAAAAAAAAAGTCTTCAGATTTGATTTAAAGGAGCTGAGAGTTGCAGCAGACCTAACAACTCAGCGTATGTCTTTGTGAATGGAGGTTAGACCGGTTAGCTGCACATTTCTTAGAAGCATCAGGATTACACTGAGCTCCTTCCAGGTTTCTGTCCATGTTTCCCCATGTTTACATCCGAGCCTCTCAGCAGCGACCTCATCTATTCCTGTAGAGCGCTGGCAGCACAGACTGAGCTGCAAGGTCTGTTGAGTAATCAGGGGCTATAGGACACACACACACACACACACACACTCTCTCTCTCTCTCTCTCTCTCTCTCTCTCTCTCTCTAACACACACTCTCACACACACACACACAATCTCTCTCTCTCTCTCACACACACTCTCTCTCACACACACACACACACACACACACACACACACACACACACGTTCACACTAACACACAGTATCTTTACAAATAACTGATACAGATCCATGTGTACATGGACAGTCCAAATAAGGCAAAATTGACCAAGGCAGGATTTCAGTACACACTGCGTTAAAATGGGAGGAAAGGGTTGGACCACAGATTGCAGACAGACAACATGTTAACTGGGTGAAATGGCAAATGGCTGATACATGCTGTTGATATAGTAAAAGCAAGAGGCAAGTTCAAGGCGTGATGTTATGATGAAATGAATAAGTAAAAGTATGTCCCAATTGTGTGCCTAGTGAATACTAACATACTTATTATGATCAGCTGTAGTATGTAGAACAGTAAAAAGAAAGAGTATGTGATTTGGAATGCTGCCAACATGTTAACTGGGTGAAATAGCAAGAGTGAGTAGGGGAGTGGTGGAAAAAGCTCATTGATGCACAGGGGTTAGCACACTTTGTTTAGCCTTATTAAACGTGCACAGACACAGCTTGCATTCCCCAGTCGCATTGGGTGTGTTCCAGTACACATACCTCCCTGTAGGATGGTAACAAAAGAGTTATGATGTCCCAATACATGATGTCAAATGCAGTATATGCCTCAAATATACCCAGATGTCCTACAAAATCAGGTCACAAGTGTTGGTGTTCAAACCAGCATGTTTTCACAATCCACTGCACAAAAGTTAAATCTCTAACATATACAGAGGAAAAGGACACATACACATTTATGCAGCAGGTAAATTCATCCACAAACACCCCCTTTGGAGAAAAGTAGGTAGTGTTTTGACTACGCCAGCTGTTGTTCCTGGACGAGCGTGTACCCATGACAAAGGCATTAAAAAAAACTATATAAAAATAGCATTCTTTGCACTGGTGGTCTTGTTTGCTGTTACATGTCATTTATGATCATCAGAGGAGAAGAATTTGACTGTTTCAGAAATATTTAAAAGTTCCTCGTAGCTACTTTAAGTATAGTATATTGAAAGGGTAACACTGGAGAGACAAATATTCAATATGTTCAACACACGCACACACACACACATGCACACACACACACACACACACACACACACACACACACACACACACACACACACACACACACACACACACACACACACACACACACACACACACACACACACACTACTGTAACACACATTCTATCTCCATATTCAAACATAGTGTTGCTATTGACTAATAATAATATGTGAGTCAAAGTGACTGAAGTGAATGGAGGGGTGGAACAAATATTTTCAGGACTTAAGTGTAATAATGTGACCGCACCTTTAACATAATAAAAGGTGTAATTGGCCGCGTCCTACCACGTTCCCACAAAAACATGGCAGCACAAAGGTGAGAGAGGTGTCAAGACTGAGGGAAATGCCAAGAATTTGACACACCGAAGTCTCTTAACAGGTCTCATAAAAGCATATGTCTAAGAGATTAAGACAGATAATGCATATTAATATGTTTTTCATTTAACCTTTATCTATACTGGAGAGATCAGTTGAGGGGTGACTCTCGTTTGCAATGATGTCGAGTCAAACAAATGCAAAGCAAAAACAACAATACAATCACAATATACAACGCAAATACATCACTGACATATAAAAAGCTGATATCTCTGGTTGAGTTGGATCGATGTTGATAAGTTATAGGCATTTATACCATAGTCTGTGTGAATACTCTATTCTGATTGGCTGGAGAACATTCCATAGGTGTGGATTAACCCCTGGTGCGCGTCGGACAGTTCTCGCCTCCACGGTGTCCATTAATCCATGATACATGGACACCTCGTCGGGCATTAACCCTTACGTAGTAATGGATTAATCTCAGTCTGTGCTTGCCCAAATAGTCTTTGTAATAAGTGTAAACAGGTTGAATTTGTGAAAGTACCAGTGTACCAAAAAAAAGTACATTCACATCCAACCTTATCATCAAAAAAGTTCTACAAAGTTCTAGAATGCAGCGCTCCCTGGGTAACCCCAACCCTTTAGAATAATAACAGAAGCTACAGTGGCCTTCAAGGACAAGACAAATTCTAAATTTTAAACAATGCACCTGATGACATTCCAACTATGACACTTTCAAGATGGCGGCACTAGGCCTTGGTCCAAAATATGCAGAAATATGGACATATATGAGACCCTTTCAAAGGGAAAAAATAAAAAAAAAATCCAGCTATTATGCACTAAATTATATGTACTTATGGATATTATAATTACTTTCTGCAAAATCTGCTAGGAAATAAAACCCAAAATGCTACACACTGCAGGTTTAACCTAAATAATGTCCTATGACCTCAGTAAAATAGGTGTACACTGATTGACTCGACATCATTGGTCAATTGATCTCTCGAGTGTTAATATATACAGTAGCCTATAGGTTCAATTAAATGAAATTGATACAGCTGTGTGTGTGATGGAAGAGTGCAGGTGAAACCCCAGAGTAACTCCATTCACCAAACAGTCATCCACACAGATTGTTGCAGGAGAAATCCCGACCTGCTGCAGCCTTGACTCAGAGCCAACCAGCTTACAGGTCTGCATCAACCAAGGAGACACACTGTCCCAATGACATATGGCCTCTGGTAATCTCCCCTTGTCTGTGTTAATGTAATAAAGACAATGAGCTCTCTCTATCCCTCTCTCTCTCTCTCTCTATCCCTCTCTCTCTCTTTCTCTCCCTCCCCTTTTTCTCTCTCCCTCCTTCCCTCTCTCTCTCTCTGTCCCTCTCTCTATCTCTCTCCCTCTCTCCCCCTCTCCCTCTCTCTCTGTCTCTCTTTCTCTCCCTCCCCTCTTTCTCTCTCCCTTTCTCACCCTCTCTCTCTCACTCTCTCTTTCCCTCTCTCTCTCTCTCTCTCTCTCTCTCTCCCTCTCCCTCTCTGGATCAATCTCATTCTCTCACTGGCACAGCCATCACTGCTGCGTGTGCCACAATGGCCCAGATGCCTTTGTTAAACAGGCCACAGTGCACTGCACCATTCTGATACACACACTATACGTATAGATAGATAGATAGATAGATAGATAGATAGATAGATAGATAGATAGATAGATAGATAGATAGATAGATAGATAGATAGATGGATGGATGGATGGATGGATGGATGGATGGATGGATGGATGGATGGATGGATGGATGGATGGATGGATGGATGGATGGATGGAGAGAGAGAGAGAGAGAGAGAGAGAGAGATAGATAGATAGATAGATAGATAGATAGATAGATAGAGAGAGAGAGAGAGAGATAGATAGATAGATAGATAGATAGATAGATAGATAGATAGATAGATAGATAGATAGATAGATAGATAGATAGATAGATAGATAGATAGATAGATAGATAGATAGATAGATAGATAGATAGATAGATAGATAGATAGATATACATCATTTAGCTGACTTTTTGTATCCAAAGCAACTTCCAATAACTACATTGCACATGATATTGTAAAAAATAAATATGTTAAATAATGTTTAATGAAATCAAAAAGTGAAAACAGACGGACAAATAGTTTAAAAAAAATCGAATAAAAAATAGCATTAAAAAGACGAGCTGCAGAAGACCTCACGTTGTCTGGGAGACTGTTCCAGATATGTGGAGCATAGAAACTGAAAGCCAACTGAGATTTCTGGATGCGTCATAATGTAGAGATGGATTTTGGTGTGTGTGTGTGTGTGTGTGCGTGTGTGTGCGTGTGTGTGTGTGTGTGTGTGTGTGTGTGTGTGTGTGTGTGTGTGTGTGTGCTGAAAGTAAAAATATTCCTTGAGAGGCTATAGAAAACCCTTTGTAAGAGGATGCCAAGTCAAGAGTTCAACGAGTTCTTTTCTTTGCACGCACGCACGCACACACACACACACACACACACACACACACACACACACACACACACACACACACACACACACACACACACACACACACACACACACACACACACACACACACACACACACACACACACACACACACACACACACACACACACACACAGCATGACATTCATTAAGGCCTCAGGGAAGCACTTACATAAAGACACTGTTGTATATCCGTTGATGAAGTTACTGAGACATTACGTAACCGTGCTGTTAGCGTGACACTGTGCGGCTCTGTATCTTTATACACTGGAACATCCCGCTATGATTTATTCACCATCATTTCTACATGTAGAATCAAATTCATATATTTCGATACTCACAAAGAATATCCTAGCATGCTGTGTCTGTCAGTCTGTCTGTCTGTCTGTCTGTCTGTCTGTCTATCTGTCTGTCTGTCTGTCCGTCCGTCTGTCTGTCTTTCTGCAGCAAAATCTAATAGTTAAGAACCATGTTGAAGGGTGAATAAGAGTTTGGTTAAAGGTGGAGTCAGTGATTCTGGAGAACGCTTGTTGTCAAAATCAGTGAATATCTCCTCTCGATCCGCCAGCTGTCCTTAGGCTACCGAGTGTGTACTGAAAAAAATATATAGTGCTAATACACAGCCTAGGCTCTGTAAACAGGCATGTTACCAGCTATAGTTGCCCCTTTGTTTACATACCAGTGAGTTTACAGAGTCTCTAGCCTGTGTAATAAAACTCAGTGCACACACAGTACAGACAGATTGTGAGGAGATATTTACTAATTTTGACAAAGAGTGATTTTGTCAACAAGCGTTCATTGACTCTAGAATCACTGACTGCACCTTTAAATCCTGTGCTGGGTCTTTAGGTCACGCTGAGTGTAATGTTGGTGACACAATCAGTGCGTTGCGTGTTGCATCCTCAGCTTACATAACACACAGAACAGGCTGCGTGACTCTATGTGCAAAGATTACAAAGATAAAACATTCAGCGTTATTGAGTCAAAGCCAAGTAAACATCTTAAAAAGAGGTTTAAAACTATTCAAGGAGATAACTTGTATGCGTGTAACTTGTGACTGATCCAACTATGATAACAAAATCAGCATAGACACAGATGTATGTACAAATTCCATTTAATTCCATCTTATTAATGTCATATAGACTTTTACAATGTAATATCTTGTTGAAAGCTTTGCAATAACAACGTTATGCTTATTGTGTCATGCATCTGTTTTCATATTTCAGCCTTATTTAAAGGACTAGTTGAAGTAACATTAAATTAAATTGAACAAGGCAAGGCAAGGCAAGGCAAGTTTATTTATATAGCACAATTCAGACACAAGGCCACTTTAAGTGCTTTACAGGGGCAAGATTAGAATACATAAAACACATTATAAAACATTTAAAAGCGAATAAAAGAAGCAAATAAAAAAAAAAAAATGAAAACTCGATTTAAAACAATTAACAATTAAATTATATTGTCCTTATCCTTTGTAATTGTTTCATACATATATAATTCATTAATTCGTTATTTTAATTATTTACGAAATTATTATTTGTTGGGAAACAAAAGGAACATCCCAAACTTTTAATATTTAACTATTTGTAATGTCACGCCTACCTTACACATGATTGGCCAGTTTCGCCGGTGGTCTCGCTTCTCATTGGCTCACTGCGCTGTCACTCAAACATCTCACCACATGCGGATCTCGTATGTTCCAGTGGAGCGGTTGGTGCATGGGTTCAGCCAGCCATCGGGGGGAATAGCCTGGCAGTGACCGGCTTTGCTGCGTGTTTGTCGGGCAGAGCAGCTTGGGAGCAACCGGTAGAGGGTGGAGGACGTCGGAGAGTGTTACGAGGGTTTCGTTTGGACTTTATGGATATTGTTAGCCTTTAGACAAGGCATTGAGCCGGTGTTTGTCGCAGAATGGTTTTGAGAAAGCGACTAAAATGGTGCCGTTTGTAATTGTATGGGAGTTAATGCTACCCGGTGCCTCGTAGCCTAGTTGTATAGTGAAAGTTAGCTGATGATCAACTACTGCTAGGCCTTCCGTTTTAAGGATATTCAGGACACTTTATTGTTTTATTTTTTATTTTTTGCCAACGCTATTGTTGCTAAGCTATCTTTGTTGGCGGGTTTTTTCCTTATTTTTGTCACTGGTGAATATAAAGCCATTGAAATGAAGCGAGTAAACAGTCTTCAGAGGTGGGTAGAAATCCTAAACATGTAAATTGTACGGCCTATGCTTTATATGGGATGTCTATTATAATTGTGGTTTTACATTGTAAGATAATTGCGTTTAAACAATGCACGACACTGTCGCTTTGTAACTAACATCTTGTCTGTTAACATAAACCTGTTTTCATTTTTGGGTGAGTCATATAGCCGTAGTGTGGAGGGCCATTGATGACAAAATTAAATATAAGTTCATTCAATAATATATGCCATTGAATGCACCAAAAATATACTACAAATACGTTCAGGCATTAAAAGTTATACTGTAGTCAGTTGCTTTTGTTTTAATAACCATATACTGTATATTTGCTTATACACTTGATTTCTCATTTTATTTAAGCAATCTGTTCATTTTTAAACGTATTTATTTGTTCGTGTATGGATGCTCTTTTTGCATTTGTTTGCCCTTGTTTTGTTCTCTGCCTTTTGAGATCCCCAAACATATGTATTTCAGTTTGTTTTTGCGTTTCTTTCACATTATTCAAACAAGGGCTTTGTCAGTGTTTTGAATATTACAAATATTTTAGAAATGCTTTATACAAATGAAAGACAGAGGGAACATCCATATGCAAAATAGAATGAATGGGAAGTGCCCAATAGTTAGTGGTTTTACAATAATAATAATTGTTTTTTATATTTTCTGTTCCAGGTTCATGAACCGACGCGCCTCTGCAAACTGTCGCTACCAGCCCACCTGCTACGAGCACGCCGCAAACTGCTACACTCATGCGGTGAGAATGGCTTCACTTTATACATTTAAAGCTATAGTGCGTAACTTATGTCTCTGTAACCAATAAACAGAATTTACTCGGGTTGTGATAGCAGTTTACTATCATCCAGATTTTATTCAACAATTGCTGGACTGAAGTGCATCTTATTTTGTCTTGATGGAAACCAGGAAAAAAAACCATGTAACAGTTTACTTTAAATCACATAGAAATGCAATTATATTTTGGTAAACCCTCAATTAGAATAAGAAAATAAAATACAAAAATAAAATATATTTCCCCTTTTTAGGAAGTTAACCAAATACTTAAATGTCTAAACAACCTGTTATTCAGTACAACAATACCTGACGGAATGTTACTCGTCCTCCTTAATTAAATGTCTCTTACTCAGTCCATGAAAACAAAATGAATACCAAACGGTCTTCTCTCTCAGTCCATGGAATAAACAAAAGAAAATACCGAGCGGTCTTCTTTTCCAAAAAAAATTGAACAAATCTTGAAGTGTGCTTATATTGTCTTTAGCAACAAACAAAAAAAATAACAAAATAAAGTAAAGTGCTGGCCAGCAATAATATTATAGAGCTCTATATGTGTGTGGTGGTTTAGTAGTTTTGCCTGCAATCCTCGGGGATATTCAGAAGATGGCGACGGCTCCTCACGAGCCACTGGAAAAGCACTCAGGAAACAGCGGCAGCGTTTCATCAATGTTCATTCACTCGGCGGAGTTCCTTACTAACGGTCTTCTTATGGGTAAACTTCGCCGATGGCTTCCGGCTTATTATCAAAAGCAAACCGAGTATTTCGTACGGTAAATACTTAAAAAAAATACTTTTTAACAAGTTTAAACTCCGAAAATAAACAGCAGGAGAATCACAGCTTGACCACACATTGCTTGCATGCATTGAAGAGAAAAAAAGTACCCGCGAAACTTCGTCTCCAAGGTAACAATAACACACACCGTAAAACAGCAGTCGTAAAGCTGCCGCAACATAAAGTGGTCGTAACCCTTAAAGAGACACACACCAAAAACAGTGATATTACAGAAAAGCATTAACTGACTGAAAATATATCTGGGTTACATCCTCCCCCACTTAAAATATGACGTCCCCGTCACTACCTACTGCTAGAGACTGAACTAACCCTGCAATTTGCTGCTGCAAGGACAATAAGAAACCATAAAACAGTGTCTGCTGTGTAGGGGGACTTAAGGTGTGATGTTTACAATGGGCTTTGCGACCAACTTGGTAGTCACTGAGATAAGCTGGTGGTACCCTTGTTCTCTGAGGCCTAGCCTGGGACGGGCCTGGACTAATTACAGTCTCAGTGTCTGACAAATCATGCTGATCTGACATGTATTCAGGGGCATCAGGATTTAGGGGATTTTGAGACTGAGAGGTACTCTGTTCAGGGGTTTCAAGGCTCATGTTCTGAGTTTCCAAGTCTTGATCCACTTCCATTGAAGACAGATCATCCTCAATATCTCCCTCGTCAGTCACCTCAGGAACTTGAGACGGGCTTGCCTGCACATCAGTACTCACAGGATCTGCTTGTAAGGTTGCAGGTAAGAACCCACAGGGAAGAAGCATATCTCGATGCAAAACCCGCTCTCTGCCCTCACCATTATCGGGCCTGACAACATACACCGGGATACTCTCATCCGGCTGTTTGGCAACAACGTAAACAGTGGATTCCCATTTGTCAGAGATTTTGTGCTTCTTTCTGAGACTCAGATTCCTCACCAGGACTCGATCCCCTACCTCTAAAGGCAAGGCAGTCACCTTAGCATCCCAGCGCCTTTTGTTCAACAACTGCCGTTTTTCAGCATTTCTTGACGCTAGCTCATATGCGTGTCTGAGTCTTTTCTTTAGGTCTCGCACATATTGTGTGTGCGTTTTGGGATTGTGACCCTGAGGGCTGATGCCAAAACAGAGGTCAATGGGGAGACGTGGCTCTCTGCCAAACATGAGTAGGAAAGGGGCTTCGCCAGTCACATCGTTCCGTGTACAATTATATGCGTGTACAAGGGGCTTGACATATTTCCTCCATTCCTCCTTCTTTTTGTCCTCCAGCGTTCCCAAGAGGTCGAGCAGAGTCCTGTTGAACCGTTCTACCGGATTCCCTCTCGGGTGGTAGGGCGTTGTGCGAGACTTGGCGATTCCAGCATGCTTACAAAGTTCTGCTACAACTTCTGACTCAAAACAGGCTCCTTGATCACTATGCAGCCTGCGGGGAAAACCATAGTGACAAATGAAGTTTTCCCATAACACTGTGGCAACAGTCTTGGCTGTCTGGTCTCTAGTTGTATATGCCTGTGCATATTTTGTAAAGTGATCAGTTATGACCAGTATGTTTCTAGTGTCTCTTGAGTCAGGTTCAATTGTCAGAAAATCCATACAGACTAGCTCAAGGGGACCACTGACTTTGATGTTGACTAGTTTGGATGCCTTTTGCACCCTAGATTTTCGTCTGACACATCTTTCACAGCTTTTACACTTTGTCTCAATGTATTTTGCCATCTTCGGCCAGTAGAACCTTGCTCTGGCTAGTTCCAAAGTTCTCTCGATACCCATATGGCCTGTCTCATCATGAATACCTTGGAAGGCTCTTTCTCTGTGACTACTGGGTATGACAAGTTGATGAAACGCTTCACCTCTTTGATTGAGAACTTTGCGGCACAACACTCCGTTCTTCAAGAGTAGCTTTGATTTCTCTCGTAAGAATTGAGCTACCTCTGGCTCCACAGTCGTCTTATCAAATACCTCAGTGTCAAGCTCATCTTCCAGTATACGAATAACTTGTGCCAAAGCTGCGTCTTCCCTCTGCAACTGATGCCAGTCCTCCATAGACATTTCTGGCAGAGCTGACTGTCCTGGCCCAAGGACTGGATCTTCCAGATCATCAGGGACCACACTTTCATCACACAAGAGAGTTTCCACTGCAGGTATCACACTGTCCGGATCCTGATTGTCTTGTGAAACTGCATGAACACTGACACCATGGCGCATACAAAGAGTGCTCACTGTCTCCCCATCCAAAACTTGGAACTCCTCAGGTGATAGGCTAGCTCGATCTAGCATACCTGAAATTCTCTGGTCCATCTCTCGAGACTCTTCATCGTCTTCGGATGGTTCATGAGGTCTCCTCGAGAGCCCATCAGCATCGATATTCAGCACACCAGATTTGTAATGGATGTCAAAGTTGAACAGTGATAGAGCAGCAAGCCATCTGTGGCTCGCGGCATCTAACTTTGCACTTGTCAGCACGTATGTCAGAGGATTGTTATCCGTTAGCACTTTGAAGTTAGCCCCGTACAAATAGTCATGAAACTTTTCACCGACCGCCCATTTAAGGGCGAGAAATTCCAACTTATGCACGGGGTAGTTTTTCTCACTTTTAGAGAGACCACGACTGGCGTACGCTACCACTCGGGTTTGGCCATTTTGGACCTGATACAGGGCTGCACCTAAACCGGTCATACTGGCGTCAGTGTGGAGCACATATGGGAGCTGCCAATTGGAAAATGCAAGCACTGGGGCAGATGTTAATTTCTCAATGATGAGCTCAAATGCTGCTTGGCAATCAGGGGTCCATAATGCACCAAGTGGATGTGACTGTTTTCGTGGCCAGTGGTTAGGGCCTTTGTGCCTGGGCGCTAGATCTCCTTTCAACAAATCATTTAGAGGCCTAACAACCCTAGCATACTCTCACAAATCTTCGGTAATACCCAGTGAAACCTAAAAATGACCGAAGCTCTTTGGCTGTTTGAGGCCGTGGCCATTCTTTTACAGCAGCAACTTTGTCAGGATCGGGTTGGATTCCCTCAGCAGATATCACATGCCCTAGGTATTTCACAGAGGTCTGGAAGAATTTGCATTTGGAAGGGGACAGTTTGAGGCCAAAATCAGAGACACGTTTGAGAACCTTCATTAATCTCTCCTCATGTTCCTCCAAAGAGCTGGAGAATATTATGAGATCATCGAGGAAAGCAACAACCTCTTGGAGGTTGATACCTTGCATCACCTTCTCCATGGTTCGCTGGAAGGTTGCTGGAGCGTTGGTCAGGCCTTGGGGCATTCTCCGAAATTGCCATGTTCCAAAGGGTGTTGTGAATGCTGTCTTTGGCCGATCAGAGGGTTCAACCTCCAGCTGATAGTATCCACTCTTTAGATCAAGAACAGTGAACCATTTTGAGCCTGACAGCAGGGAGAATGTCTCCTCTATACGAGGTAATGGGTAGGCATCTTTTTTAGTCAAGTTGTTCAGTCTGCGGTAATCCACCACCATTCGCAGATCTCCGTTCTTTTTCCGGACAAGGACAATTGGAGAGGCGTAGGGGCTATGTGATTCCTCTATGATGCCTATGGCCAAAAGGTCTTGGAGATGCCTTTTTAAGTCATTGAAGTCGGCAGGTGAGACACGTCGAGTTCGCTCTTTGAATGGTACATGAGGGTCAAGCTCTATGCGATGAGTGACTCCTGCAATGTTGCCAACATCTAGATCATGTCTAGAAAACGCATCTGGCACTTCTTTGTTTATTCTAGCCTGTATGTGCTCCCTTAGTTCTGGTGCTATGGGACTGTCGCTGAAATCAGGATAGAAGATTTCAGCTGCTGAATTGAACTTTTCGTTTTGTGACACCGACAGAGCATGTGTCTGCGGAAGGGCAACATCTGACTGTTTGTTCTGGTTAGAGTGTGAAACGGGCACTGCCCAGTCAATGGGAGAGCACTCAGCAATGACTGTTTTTGGGTATAAGGTGATGTCACGCTGAGAAATATTTTTGACAGCAAGTTTAAATTTATTGTGGGATTGAGGCTTTACATCCACTATCTGGTCATAGACGATCAGGCCTCCTGGCGTGGGTATTTCCTCCGTACCACCCACAAGAGCTTGGAACTCACCTTCACCGGGTTTATTGTGGCAGATGCCCTTTAAAGTACAAAGCTCGCCGCGCTTCAAGCGTATGGGTACTTTGCTGCTGAGCCTTACACGCAGAACTTTGGCGTCTTTTGTTTGAGAGTCAGTCCGGTTATCACACTCTGCATAAGCCATTAGCCAGCTAGCCTGGATAGGAAGGGTTTCTGGGAACTTAGTTCCGCCTTGCTTAATGCAGTCTTGGATCATTGGACGCAGGGCATTAGTACCTACAAGCAGAGAATGCTTGTCATTGTATGACTGATCTGGGCTTACTAAAGCTAGGATGTGAAAACATTGGTCTGTGCCACATTTATCTTTAGGGAACTGCACATCCACTTCAACATAGCCCAAATATGGAACCTTTTGTCCCGCTGCACCTTCAATGTTTAGGGCATCTTTAATAGAGAATAACTGTCTGTGGGAAAGGTAACGGGAATAAAATGACTGGGATATGATTGTTACTTGCGACCCTGTGTCAATTATGCAATTGCATTGGACTCCATCTAACCATGCTTCACTATCACAAGGCTCTCCAACAAGTCCTGCTGGAATCTGAATAGTCGCTGATGCATTTGGGGGTTCATGCATGCACTGGCTCAAAACAGGGGAACTAGTTTGACACTGAGCTCCTGCTTGTCCCACAGCAGGAGCCCTTAACTGTTTAAAGACAGATTTGGCTGGGGGCTTGTCTGTTGGTAGCTTAGTGGACGTTGGGTTTGTCTAGTGTGGTGTCTCTCACAAAGTTTCTTCTGCACAAGCACAGCATTAGTTTGGTTCGTGCATTGCGGCATCATATGTGACTCTTCTCCACAGTTGTAACAAAACCTGCCTGCTTTAGTGAGATTCTCTGTGGGCACGGCTTGGAGTGGTGGAGCTGTGTTGCTGCCTTTTGCTTTCTGTGAGAACTTTCGTCCTGCTCTATCATATCTGGGGGGATTGGCATTTTGAGTTGTGACACTTTGCTTTAGCTCAGCCTCTAACAGTCTGATCCTCTCCTCAAGCTGCTCCCTAGTGTTAGCATCGCACACCGCTAGGACTTTGTTGCTAGGGGGCTCAGACTCATCAGTAGTTAGGTGTGTCTTAGTATGAACTTTGGTTGTGCTCCCAGCAGTATGTCGCTTTTTCCTCATTTCCTTTAGCTGACTTTCTTTCTCATAATTTCTTATTTTGAACAGCAACTCTGAGAAAGTGGGCGTGCTCTGGGAGGGGTCATTGAGTTGTTCTTTTAGGTGCAATGTGGTTATCATACTGTCTTCCCAGCAGCCTCTTAGGAACTGCTTTAATAGTTGAGAATCACCATTTTGTTTAGCTACACCTTTATTTTCAACTACTTCCTGTAACAGAGTTTGGAGTCGACGCAAGTAGTCGGATGCTTTCTCCCCACTGTCCTGATGGGTCTCTAAGAACTGAATATACAGCTCCTCACCTCCTGTAACGTTACCATAAGCCTTGTCTAGTTCATGGAGATAGTCACTTGGTGGGGCTTGGGCTCCAATAGAGAAAGCCACATTTAAAGCAGGGGTATGAAGGCTATCAAGAAGCATACGGCGCTGCTGTGCCTCTGACAGGCTGGAGTCATTTAGTACCTGCTTAGCTCTAAGCCGCCACACTTTGTAATCCACCTCTGTAGAAGGTTTAGGAGAATTTCCAGATAATGGACGCAGTTCTCTTGCAGGTGGAATGAACACCAGGGAGTCGTGTTTTACAATATGTTCCACGATTACTCTCTGAACATCTGCAGGGAGGGGGTCAACAAGCAGAGTGTCATTAGGGGCCTGTCTTGGACTGGATGCATAGCTATCAGCACTGAAGACAACCGGTCTTGGGTTAGGGGTAGACTGTGCTTTAAATGCCGGGGCTTTAAGAGCAGATGCTGGGGTAGAAGTTACTGGGCCCTTGTCACTATCCCCTTTTCCAGAAATATGATTCACTGCTACTTGCTTCAAAGTAATGGGGCTCATGTTGTATGTTAGAGCTAACTCATTTACCTGCTCTCTGAAATTGACTGTCATGTCATCAATAGCACGAGCAAGAGGCACTACATCATCTGTGGGTGGCTCACTGACTGACTTAGGTGGACAGTATTCATCTATCTGCATAACCTCCCAATATGAGTCATCAGCTGGATGCTCGCGGTCTAGAAGCATTGGAGTTAAAGACTCGCTAAACTGACACAGAATGGTATTGGGAAGGCTGTCAATGTGATGCACTCCAACAACATCATCTAGTAATGCAAAAACCCTTTTTACATCTTCCAGTTTAACCTTAGCTGGGACACCCTTAAGCATAACGGTGCACTCTGGGTCAAAGCCATACATGTCACAAAACTCCATTTTGTTTTCTCAATTAACCCAACCTTACAATTTTCAGATGATTATACTTTAAAGAGTTTTTATATTTAAGTTCAAGTAGACGCACTTCAGTCCCTGTTCGGGCGCCAATTTTCGTCTGTAACCAATAAACAGAATTTACTCGGGTTGTGATAGCAGTTTACTATCATCCAGATTTTATTCAACAATTGCTGGACTGAAGTGCATCTTATTTTGTCTTGATGGAAACCAGGAAAAAAAACCATGTAACAGTTTACTTTAAATCACATAGAAATGCAATTATATTTTGGTAAACCCTCAATTAGAATAAGAAAATAAAATACAAAAATAAAATATATTTCCCCTTTTTAGGAAGTTAACCAAATACTTAAATGTCTAAACAACCTGTTATTCAGTACAACAATACCTGACGGAATGTTACTCGTCCTCCTTAATTAAATGTCTCTTACTCAGTCCATGAAAACAAAATGAATACCAAACGGTCTTCTCTCTCAGTCCATGGAATA
Source organism: Hyperoplus immaculatus (assembly GCA_949357725.1). Classification (NCBI taxonomy): domain Eukaryota; kingdom Metazoa; phylum Chordata; class Actinopteri; order Uranoscopiformes; family Ammodytidae; genus Hyperoplus; species Hyperoplus immaculatus. The sequence continues at coordinate 25,015,580 of OX442364.1, read as the reverse complement.
AACAAAAGAAAATACCGAGCGGTCTTCTTTTCCAAAAAAAATTGAACAAATCTTGAAGTGTGCTTATATTGTCTTTAGCAACAAACAAAAAAAATAACAAAATAAAGTAAAGTGCTGGCCAGCAATAATATTATAGAGCTCTATATGTGTGTGGTGGTTTAGTAGTTTTGCCTGCAATCCTCGGGGATATTCAGAAGATGGCGACGGCTCCTCACGAGCCACTGGAAAAGCACTCAGGAAACAGCGGCAGCGTTTCATCAATGTTCATTCACTCGGCGGAGTTCCTTACTAACGGTCTTCTTATGGGTAAACTTCGCCGATGGCTTCCGGCTTATTATCAAAAGCAAACCGAGTATTTCGTACGGTAAATACTTAAAAAAAATACTTTTTAACAAGTTTAAACTCCGAAAATAAACAGCAGGAGAATCACAGCTTGACCACACATTGCTTGCATGCATTGAAGAGAAAAAAAGTACCCGCGAAACTTCGTCTCCAAGGTAACAATAACACACACCGTAAAACAGCAGTCGTAAAGCTGCCGCAACATAAAGTGGTCGTAACCCTTAAAGAGACACACACCAAAAACAGTGATATTACAGAAAAACATTAACTGACTGAAAATATATCTGGGTTACATCTCCACCATGAGGAATCTGAGTAATTACAACAACACTGTCGGCATAAAGGCTTGATTTTATGTATTTATTTTTTTGTTTGTTTGAAAAGGTAAAATGTGTGAATTTGGTCCAAGAACAGCTTAAAAATTGGTGGAGATGAATATTTTTACTAAAATAGCAATATTCATTTCTTAGGAAAATATACTAAAGTTATAGCCTGGAAATCCAGACCCTGATATCTTGAACGATCGAGGGTCTGGCCACGATCAATAGTAATTTCCAACTCAAGGGGCGGCTCCTACTCGTGCATTTCAAATGCCACTGCACGCAGTTGGATAGCACTACAACCAATCAGAGCGATGCACAAGGTGACGTAAGCCCCGTTTGTTTAGCGAACAGCTGTTAAACTGTTAAATTAAACGTTTCAACGGAGAGTGTCCAGACCGACCAACAGGCGCAGCAAATTTAATTTGCCAGCGCCTAGTGGCAGGTCTGGGAATGCCAGGCTACCAAAGTTATCAATACACTGCATATTTTCTTATGTAGATAATATTCAGGAATATTGTTTTAAAGGTTCTCCGAGGAACTTTCTGTTTGTGTTCATTTTTTGCGTCCCCTTTGTAGTGTTTTTACTACGCCAGCTGTAGTACCTGGTGAGCATTCCCATGACAAAGGCATTAAGAAAAACTATATAAAAATAGCAATCTTTGCACCGATGGTCTCGTTTGCTGTTACATGTCATTTATAATCATCAGAGTAAAAATGAGCCCGTTTTAGAAATATTGAAAAAGTTCCTCGTAGCACCTTTTTAAAGTAAATGTCATAATCTCAAACATACATATTTTATTCTGAAAGTTTCTGTGATGTCATTTCCTCTCCCTAGCTGCTCATAGTGCCGGCGTTCGTTGGCATGGCGTCGCTGTACCGCCTGTCAGATAACGGCTGGGAGCGCGTGACGGCCTGGGTCTACGGGATGGGCCTGTGTGCTCTCTTCCTGGTCTCCACTGTCTTCCACATCGTCACCTGGAAGAAGAGCCACATGAGGTGAGCAGGGCGTTCTAAAATTATAAAATCGCTATTATAATATAGTGAACGAGGTTTTTCTTCCCTCAGTCTTCCCTCGGCCCAGCTGTCCTGTTAATCCTAACCCTCACATTTTCCCATGTGTGATGTCACACTTAGGGAAATGTAGGGTTAGACAGTGAGACCATAAAACACTCTTTCTGCCTTTTCTCAGGCTAGGATGAACTGATTTCTAGGGGCAGGAGATGATTTAGACTGATATGGCATTACATTACATGTCATTTAGCAGACACTTTTATCCAAAGCGACTTTCAAGTGAAGCACACATTCATACATCGATAGCAGCAGCAGCTACCACGCAGGGTGCAAGCTAACTATCTGGAGCAATTTATGGTTCAGTGTCTCTTTGCCCAGGGACACTTGGACATGTGGCGGGGAGACGGGGGATCGAACCAACGACCCTGTAGTTGCGGGTCGACCACCCTACCCACTGAGCTACAGTCCCAAGTACAGGCATAGTTCAAGCCGCCATAAAAAGTATATATTAGCTCAAAGCTGGGGTGGAGGATTTTGGGAGAAAATGGCAGTTGGGATAGAGATGCGAATCCAAATACCTCAACCGCTCCACTTGTTCTCTTTGGTCCCTCCCCAATGGTCCCTCCCTGACACGCTCTACACCAACAAAGTCGTGCCAAAGTGAATGGACAGTCCCAACAGCCAATAAGAACAGAGAATCCGAGCCTCGCTCCGATTGGTCAAAGTGTCAGCTCATGTCAACTTTGACCAATCAGAAATCTTGTCATTGTCCTTAAAGCTGGGGTATATCCCCAGCTTTAAGGACAATGACAATATTACAAATGTTTAATCTAAGTTTGATAGAATTTAAACACCCACAAACCTAGAGAGGGTGACAGTGCTGGCCCTTATAAACAGGCTAAGCTCTGGCCGCGGTAGCTACTAAACTATCTTGGCGTCATAGCAGCTATTTCACTATGGTGCACTGCAAACTGTGCTGGAGACGGGGCGCTCCGGTGGCGTAGTGGATAGAGCGTGTACCATATTGGCTCCGGCCTTCGTCGCAGTGGTCGCAGGTTCAAATCTGACCCGTGGACCTTTACTGCAGGTTATCCCCCCCCCTCTCTCTGTCTCTGTCTCTCTCTGTCTCCCCATTTCAACTCTGTACTGTCTAATAAAGCTTGAAAATGCAAAAAAAATAAAAAATGTGCTGAAGACATGTGGCAACAGCACAAACCTGAGCCAGCAGCAATCAGTTTAAACCACGTGTCACTCACTCAGGAGAACAGCATTGTTATCGCGATGACATTTTTGTCCGACATAGGCTGCTACATAACCTAGTTGCACATATAAACAGAATGCATTAGGACATAGACAAAAGAGAGAGACAACAGTCAAACAGCTATTTCACTTGAGGGGAATTCCAATGTTATGAAAACACCAGACGAGGGTATCTCCTTCTCTGTACATTCTTTAGCTTCTGTGTGTGTGTGTGTGTGTGTGTGTGTGTGTGTGTGTGTGTGTGTGTGTGTGTGTGTGTGTGTGTGTGTGTGTGTGTGTGTGTGTGTGTGTGTGTGTGTGTGTGTGTGTGTGTGTGTGTGTGTGTGTGTGTGTGTGTGTGTGTGTGTGTGTGTGTGTGTGTGTGTGTGTGTGTGTGTGGTTTCTGTGGCGAGATGTTATTCTGGTTTCAAGTTTCATGTGAAACCTTTTCTGGTCCTGTCAAGTTAAATGTTTTTCCCTGTTAAGAACATGCAAATAAACCCTGCGTTCCAATCCCTCATACTGCTCTGCTATTCAGTATGCTAGAAAACAAGATTGAGGATGTCCCAATACATGCGGTCAGACCACATGTATTGGGACATCCTCAATCTTGTTTTGCAGCATGTTGAATAATACCCAGATGTCCTACTACACCCGGTCGTGATTTTTAGTGTTGAAATCAGCAGTTTTTGGATTCTGACCCACAATCCATTGCACAGCAAAAGTGACGCCACTCGACTGTGCCTCCTAAATGAAAATAACCAGCTATACGACGGATAAACTGTATACGCAAGAGTCAAGTTCAAGGCGCAATGTTATGATGAAATAAATAAGTAAAAGTATGTCCCAATTGTATGTCTACTAAACTAAAAAAAAATGATGATCAGCTGTAGTATGTAGAATAGAAGAAAGAAAGAGTATGCAAATGGGAATGCAGGGATAGTTTCTGCACTGTACACCTGTAACATGTTAATAATCCATAAATGAACCTTTTGTGTTCCAGGTCTGTGGAACACTGTTTCCACATGTGTGACAGAGTGGTCATCTATTTCTTCATCGCTGCCTCATACACACCATGGTGAGTGGACAACTGTGGCTCAGTTGGTGGAGCGGGTCGGCTGATGATCAAAGGGTTGGAGGTTCAATCCCCGGCCCTGCCACCTGTGTCATGGTTGTTGTGTCCTTGGGCAAGACACTTCACCCACCTTGCCTCGTGTGAATGTCGATAGTTAGCCTGCTGCTATCGGTGTATGAATGTGTGTGTGAATGGTAACGTGGGAAAAGGAAAACAGGTCTCCCTTGCAAAAGAGTCTTCGGTCTCATTGGGATTTATCTGTATAAATAAAGGTTAAAAAAAGAATCAGAATCACAAAATATTTCTTCATCCCAAGATGGGCAATTTAGTTCACATTTCCCAGTCTCACAATACAAACTCATTTAATAAATACTATGAATAGCAGTAAGAGGTAGACAAAAATATATATCAACAGCAGTGCAACACACACATTCAACTCACATACATTTCAGCCTGCCAGTAACAACCACGCTGCACCTGGAAACCCCCAGCAAGTAAATCAAATCACATCAAATCAGTTTTATTTGTATAGCCCAAAATCACAAATACATTTGTCTCAGTGGGCTTTACATTTCATACAATATGATACAATATGACACCCTGCCCTTACACCCTTAGCTCGGCTGAGAAAAAACTCCCAGTAAAAACCCTTTACCGGGAATAAAAAAAAAAAAAAGTATAAGACAGAGGGCAGTATACTCAGAATGGATGGAGTTAAACTTTATATTTACCTTTCTATATTAAAGGGGGAGTCTGATACTGGGGAATACTTGTTGTAAAAAAGTCATAATCACTGAATATCTCCTCACGATCTGCTACCTGTCCTAGCGTTAATACACCGCCTAGGCTCTGTAAATGTGTATGTCAACAAAGGGGGGGCCCCACCCGTAGGTAGCGACATGTCCGTTGACAGAGCATAGGACATTATTTTTCAGCGCACATACAGTACGGACAGGTAGCGAATCGTGAGGAGATATTCACTGATGTTGACAACAAGCATTCTCCAGACTCACTGACTCCACCTTTAAAGGCTTTATATTGATATTTGTGTGCTTTGTCTTTCAGGTTGAACCTGCGTGAGTTGGGTCCTCTGGCGTCTCACATGCGCTGGATTGTTTGGCTCATGGCGGCTGCTGGGACCATATATGTCTTCAACTATCATGAAAAGTCAGTTCAACAACTATCGGTGTACGAATGTGTGTGTGATGCGGTGAATGTGTACAAAACAATGTAATGCGCTTTGGGTCTGTGAAAAACCAGGGAAAAGTGCTATATATAAGTGGAGTCCATTTACCATTTACCTTATGGTTTTACATGAATAAGTAGTATAAGAATACAGGAATATTGAGTCTTATGCGGTCCATGTACAAATCTTCAATCTTTCCATCTCTAGTGTAATATGTCTGTGCGCAGCGTCTCTTTAAGTTAGTTTGTCTTGGTCAAACAGAAATGTGATGTTATATCCGTGTGGGGAAGGTGAGGCAGGCATTCGTAGACGTCAATATCAGTGATGGGCGACTGTGGCTCAGTTGGTGGAGCGGGTCGGCTGATGATCAAAGGGTTGGAGGTTCGATCCCCGCCCTGCCACCTGTGTCATGGTTGTTGTGTCCATGGGCAAGACACTTCACCCACCTTGCCTCGTGTGAATGTCGATAGTTAGCCTGCTATCGGTGTGTGAATGTGTGTGTGAATGGTAACGTGGGAAAGGAAAACAGGTCTCCCTTGTAAAAGAGTCTTCGGTCTCAATGGGATTCACCTGTAGAAATAAAGGTTAAAAAAAATGAAATGTTTGTGCCACCCTTAGGTTCTACTTGTGTTAACCTGACACATTATGTTTATCACAATGTTTAAATGCTGCTAATTTGGCAATATTTCCTAAAACCTACAAGGACATGTGTTGCTCGCCAGCCTCTAATCTTTTTAAAAATCATATTTTGTGTGTGTGTGTGTGTGTGTGTGTGTGTGTGTGTGTGTGTGTGTGTGTGTGTGTGTGTGTGTGTGTGTGTGTGTGTGTGTGTGTGTGTGTGTGTGTGTGTGTGTGTGTGTGTGTCCAGGTATAAAGTGGTTGAGCTGGCCTTCTATCTGACCATGGGGTTCCTCCCTGCATCCGTCATCACGTCAATGGTAAAAATATTATTCATCTTTATTATTATTGTATTTACACATTGACATTCGGTCTATTTGCACATCCTGAATCATCGTATCATCACACGTCACCTCTTCAACTCCGCGCCCTGTTGGGTGGAGCTGATATCACTGTTTTTAGTCCTCTGTCTGTCTGTCTGTCTGTCTATCTATCTATCTATCATCTATCTCGCTGTCTGTCTGTCTGTCTATCTATCTATCTATCTATCTATCTATCTATCTATCTATCTATCTATCTATCTATCTATCTATCTATCTATCTATCTATCTATCTATCTATCTATCTATCTATCTATCTATCTATCTATCTATCTATCTATCTATCTATCTTTCCATCCCCTTATCTTAGACACTTAATAGTGCTTTTTAAGATGAAAAGTTTCATCTTAAGACTGATTATTATTATTATTATTACATTATGTTTGCAGGAAGCTTTGTGCTTGATAAACATCCTGTTGTGAACAAATCTTCACCATTTTAAACCTGTTGCTGTCCTCTTGTGGCTGTAGTGAATATTGCAGCCTTCCATCTCAATAATACTACAGTAAACTTTAACTGTAGATATGCGCCTTAAAATTCCTTCTACTCTTTTTTTGAGTCCTTTTTATTTTCGTTCAAGAGAATATTGCCTGTTCTGTTATTGTTGCCTTTTGCATCGTCCTGTAATGTTTTCCACTTATATCCCTCTCCCAATTCAAAATGTAAATATTTTTAAAAAATAGTTCAACTTTTAACAGGTAGTCATTTTCCCTCTGTAAGCTTAGTGTTGTCTATTGTGTGCATTTTCTCAATACACTTAATAAGGAATAATAACTAATAAATGATTTTGTTTTGTCCGTTCCTCAGAGCAACACTGACGGTCTCCAGGAACTAGCCTGTGGCGGGCTGATCTACGTCCTGGGCGTCTTTTTCTTCAAGAGCGACGGCGTGATTCCGTTCGCTCACGCCATCTGGCACGTGTTTGTGGCTCTGGCGGCCGCCGTGCATTACTACGCTATCTGGAAATACCTTTACAAGACCCCGAGTACTGAGGCCCTAATACAGTCATGACCGCAGGACAATGAGACCACTCCCCTCTACTCTACTGACCCTTTAAAGGGGCAGTCAGTCATTCTGGAGAACGCTTTTTGTAAAAAAATAAATAAAATAGTTTTGTCAAAATGAGTGAATATTTCCTCATGATCTGCTACCTGTCTGTACTGTGTGTGCTGGGGGGGGGGGGAAACGGTGTTAATACACAGCTTAGGCTCTGTAAACAGGCATGCTGCTAGTTAACATAACCCTTTGTTTACGTACCCATTTACAGAGCATAGGCTGTTTTTTTCCAGCACACACACACACACAGTACGGACAGGTAGCGGATCATGAGGAAATATCAACTGATTTTGACAAAATAAAAGCGATTTTGACAACAAGCGTTCTCCAGAATCACTGACTGCACCTTTAAACCTGCTGCAACCAGTTTACCAAAACCATGACCATGAATTGTTTACCGTTTTTCATACGTGGAAAGAGAACAGTTAATTCTGAGCAACTGAGCAAGACAAAGCTTTTGTATAAACTTGACAGTGAAAGAGGATGGACTTTCTATGAGTAACCCTGGTAACACTGGCACATTCTTTTTGTTTTTTGACATTGTTTGATATCATATGTATTGTTTGTTTGTCACATTCCATTCGGGGCCGGAAAAAACCTGGACGTTCATTTATCATTTCAGCTGCTGATCTAAACACTGTGATTCTTTGTTCAAATCAAAATCCAAATCAAATCAGTTTTATTTGTATAGCCCAATATCACAAAAAGACATTTGCCTCAGTGGGCTTTACATTCCATACAGTATGATACAGTATGACACCCTGCCCTTACACCCTTAGCTCGGCTGAGAAATAAACTCCCAGTAAAAAACCCTTTATCGGGATTAAAATAAATAACTTGTGGTTACCAGTACACCAAGACCAAAATTATACTTTCTTTCATACTTTACTTCCTAGGGCCACGTCAAGGAAAAAATATATAAATTACGAGAATAAAGTCTTGAAGCTATAGTGCGTAACTTTTTCGTATTAAATGAAAGTTGGTTACATTCGAGCCATCACAACAAAGTGGATTTAAGCCTATCAGCCCCACAAAACTCTCTGTGTTTCTCAGTATGGCAGCGGTTACAAACTGGTGTCCCCCTCCCCCTATGACACTGGTGCAGGAGCTCAGAAAAATCCCAAGAAGAGCCCAAGAAATGTTTCAGTTGTTGATTCTACTGCTAAGAAATAACCTGGACGTACAGCAGAAGGTATGAAATCCATGTCATCACCCGACTTCCAGGACAATTTCAACTTCTCGTAATTTTTTTTATTTTTTTCTCTAAATTGGCCCAAACTCTCTGTCATTGAGATACACGTGAATATTTATGAATACACTTTCCATGAAAAATTTAAATGTAACCAAAGATCTCCAAACACAGACAGCTGTACAAGAACAAAGAAGAAAAGCTCTGCGTTCCAATCCCCATACTTCCCTACTATTTAGTACGCCAGAAAATTATGTAGGATGTCCCAATACATGCATGGCAATTGTAGCATGCTGAAAATACATAAATGCCCCCCTAACTCCAATAGCATTTTTCGAGTATTCATCTTTATTCTTGACATTTCTCGACATCATGAAAAAAAAAAACTTCCTTATGGGATTTCTTTTCTCTCCTGTGGCCCTAACACTCTACACTACATACTCTTCAGTATGTAGTGTAGTAAAAAGAAAAAGTATGTGATTTGGAATGCAGGGAAGGTTTCAATTGTGAACTTTCTGATTTAAATTTGCAGTCCAGTGCAAATCTGACCTGATGTTTGATGCCAACTTTTGCTTCTCTCTACCAAAAAAGTATTGAGGTTTGAGACTCAGCCCTTGTCAGTTGTTTATTGGTATTTGAATAGTTTGAACTCAGACAGGAAAAAATCTCTTGATGCAAGTTTATTCTCACATTTTCTTTATAATTATTATTTGTTTTATATACAACATTGTCAACTCATCTGATGCAAGTTTATTCTCAATTTTTTTTTTTCATTATTTCTATTTTTACAACTTCTACATTATCAACCCGTCTGATTTCCAATACGTGCTTTGATACATGTTTTGTCCACTATTCAAATGCAGTCCTCAGTTTTTAGACCAGACATTCATCTGTTAGTGTTTAGCGCCCCCTGCTGTTGGGTTAATGTAAGGAGGAGAGGTGACTGAGCCAAATGATGGGAGAAAATCAGATGAGACCGAGTACTTCAACTTTATTATTTGTGTGTGTGAGGGAGAGTGTGTGTGTGTGTGAGAGAGAGAGAGAGAGATTGTGTGTCTGTTTGAGAGAGTGTGTGAGTGTGAGTGAGAAAGAGAGAGAGCAAGAAAGTGTGTGTGTGACAGAGACAGAGAGTGTGTGTGTGTGTGACAGAGACAGAGAGTGTGTGTGTGTGTGTCATCCAGTGTTACATTTCCACAGTTCTTTATTTACACCACTAGGACGAAACATGCTGACGGATCGACAAAAACCTCAAGTTCACGTAATTTTTTGTAAATTTCCATTTTGCTCAAAATCAAAGGCTCTTAACATTAAAACAACCCTTCCTTCCTAAGTGACGTATGGCGCTGGTTAATTGCAAATATTTTCTTCATTTTTTTTTTTCTTGTCTACATGATTTCCTTCAAACCACTGTTCAACTGTTATTTTGTAATGTTTGTTTGTATATTATTATTCTGTTGATTTTGTGATCCTGGCCTTTTGCAGTGAGGTGGGAAAATACTGCTGACGTCTGTATACTCTGTTCCCATGGGCTGTTAATGGTGCTGCACAATACACACAAATGCTGAGAATCACCTTCAAATGTGACAATAAAAATGATGTTGATGCCCACGACTGAGAGAACTCATACGTTTCCTTTATACATTATGTTTGTCTACTGAATTCCCACTGAAACATCTATCTATCTATCTATCTATCTATCTATCTATCTATCTATCTATCTATCTATCTATCTATCTATCTATCTATCTATCTATCTATCTATCTATCTATCTATCTATCTAATCTATCTATCTATCTATCTATCTATCTATAAAGCAAGAAACGTCTGTCTGTGACTCGCATATCTCATGGGATACAGCCGTAGTCTCCGGCTAAACCCCGCCTCCCTCTGGTTTGATTGGCTGCTGCAAACCAAAGCTTGAAATGATTGAGGAGCGGGACACACTCAGGCTGTATCCCGTTACAGGAGGCGGTCTCGCGGTTTATGAAGGCTATAGCCTATGAAGGCCGATTCGAAGGCCGAACCAGGGCCGAACGAGCGTTGTTAAACGGGACGGTCTCCGCAGGTCTCCGTTTACGAGCATTTCCGGTTTGCGGAACAAGCCGTTACCTTGCGTGACGACTCGCCGCTCCTGTGCTGCCTAGCAACCCTGATAGCTGCCAACGGAAACAGCCTTGTCAGCGGAGGAAAAAAGAAAAAGAAGTTGCCTACCAGACGAAAAGAAAAAAAAGTACAAGAAAAAAAGAAAGGAAGATAAAAGTTAAGAAGATGGAGCAACACGTTGCTGTTTTGTTATTTTTTATTTTATTCTATGCCATCTCTGAAAAAAACGCAACGAATCATGGGATATGTTGGGCTGCGAAGGATACATCTGATGCAGCCTTCAAAACCGTGAAACGAAGGCTGCATTTCACGGCCGCATATGAGGAGCCTTGCAAATGGAACAACCTTTGCGCGCCGCTATGACGCAATCGGTCTTCAAATGCAGCCTTCGTAGACCGCAACCCCTGAATCGAGATACAGCCACAGCAGACCTGCTTCCTAGGGGCCCTGCACTAGTACTGGTAATGCAGATTAATATATTTCAGGAACAAAAAACAACCAGTAAACTTTTATTACAGAAATTGAAACTAAATTCGGACGGATGTATATAGATATTTCTGCTGCAGCTGTGATTTCTGTACTACAGCTGGGAACAGTTATTCATTTTCAAAACATATGAAATATATTATTTTGTACATCATGATTATATCTACGAATGGTTTATTCCCCTATTTAACAATGTTTAAGTTGAATGAACCCAAACCATCATTGGATGCACAAAGTTGTAATAAAAACCTTGCCAACATAAAACTGGTTTCGCAAGATTTCCTGATCTGAAAATATCTCAAATAAATTCTAAACTTTATAATCCAGTTTTCAAAACTCAAATCTACGGACACATGTTGGGTCAATACTCAAGTAAGTTTGATATCAAAATCTAGTGATAATTATGCTTTCCATAATTATTTTAAGAGTATAGAATAGAGTATAGTAAATAAGAAGTAGGCCTATAAGAGAAAAAATAGACACAGGAAATTGAAAAGAATTGGGATTTTTATTATAGACACTACAAATTACAGAGAGACGGAGAAAATAGCACAGTTAAGTAAATGTTTTATGCATCCACTCACTCCCATATGACTAAACAATAATACACCTTTTCTCTATCGGTGCGTCTATATTATACACTCTGAAACAGTCCGCTGGTGTTGCCATGAATACAATGGTTACAAGTCTGTTGCAATGTCCAAAAAAAAAAAAAAAATCAAAGTGTGTATGTAATAGAATAATATATATATGGAGATATTTCTCAGGTGAATTTGATTGGTGATTGGTTGCTAGCTATGTGACCTAGCTGATTGATTGCTATGTGATTTTAGCAACCAAGCTAGCTAAGTGTAGTTTTACATTGCTGAAAAGACTGGGGAACAGTCAGTGTATTCAAGGCACTGGAATAGACTTTTGAATTATATGGTTTACATTTCCGGGTGAGGTAGCGAAATCACTTAGATAGTGAGGTTATTTTTTTGGGATATACATGGATTATTTATTGGCTTTTTCCTATATATATATATATGTATTTATGTATATTCTTCTTTCTTAAAAAATGCTCCACATATTCAGGAGGCATTGTTCCAGTCTTGACTCTACAAAACCCTGTTCATATAAGATGCAGAAGGGAAACAAACACTAAAGCGCGAAAAAGTATTAAGAAGAAATTTTTGTGTTGAAAAATATTTTTTTAAAGACACATTAACACTCAGACCTTTGGATTGGATAGATAGGCAAGTGTGGGCTGGGATTTTGACCTACAGTATGTATGGTTTGGATATTTTTTTTATTGGGCTGATAATGATTATTTTGATTGAATCGTGGCGTTGTTTTGTATTTAAAATCTTTTTTTTTCTACCGAGAAAAAACGTCAAAAAAAAAAAAGTTTTCAGGACAGAAATATGGAAGTCCACAGCTGCCAGTATTCAATTGAAATAAAACAAAATTGTTAATTCAAATTTAAAAATAAATTAGTGCCAAAGTTTGTCAAAAATGTATGTTTCAATATTAATCTTTATTTCCATGTTTGATAACTGCCAACTTATCAAATTAAATAAGAACTCACTAACAAATAATTACAAATAATAGAATCAAATGTGTAATAATTTTTTTAATTTTAAAATTGGCAGATAACCTAGAATTAAAGAATAAAATTACACATTTGCAAACTGGGCTTTTACAAATGAACAGAATTTCTTTTTTCCTGTTTGTGTCAATTCTTAAATATCAACCATATTTCATACACATACAAACAAATAGAATATATTGTTTTAAAAAGGGGTAGTTTGACATCTTTAGAGTAAGAAGCAAACAATGTAGCTCACTAACTAACTGAGTCTTCCTTAAAACGGAAAACACAATAGTGAACTATCTGCAAATAATATTCTAAAATGTCAAACTATTTACATTTAAAAAATCACAAAATTCAATATTGGCAGCCCTTGACTTCCATACTATTGTCCAAAATGTCAATATCAGCTTAAAAAATGAATAGGTCCTATCCTAGTCTTTGGGCTTATTGGTCAAATATAGATGTTGTCTAGTCTACATACACACATATGGGGGGGGGACGACGACGACGACGAAAATTAAGAAATTCAGCTTTTCCAGTACATCACTCAGGTCCGGGGACAAGCTACAACTGCATTGAAGGAATCACATTCACACAGAGAGAGAGCAGCAGCAATAGTAACCAGCTATAGATCGCCCTTCCTTCATAGTAACTTCATCCCTTAAAATCAAATATCAAAGCAGAAAAACAAATAAAAATAAGACTAGCTTTGCAGTTATTATTATATATATATAAAAAAAAAATAAAAAAGATAAAAATGTTTTTAATTAAAATTAGATTTTTTTGGGGGAATTCTATCGCCATGGAAATAGCGAAAATGAATCGTTAAAAGTTTGGGATGTGTTGGCTAGGAAAAGTGGCAACACAAATTACTATGAACAAAGTTGATTATCTTGTCGGATTTTTGAGTTAATGCAGGGCCAAACTTTACTTTAACTTTACTCTCCTGCATCTGCTTTTCCTATGAGTGAAATGTATTTTTAAATGACATGGATGGAGGGCCCTAAATGATGCGTCAAAAATAACTAGGAGTGGTGCAAAAAAATACTATTCATGGTGATCATTTTAATGCCCAGGTGATCTCTGTAAAACTACTATGACCTATGACCTATAAGATAGAATATTAAAAATACCACTATATGCATTTGTGTTTGATTTGTTTATATACTTGTGTTTCTTTAATAATTTTTTTTCTGGATCTGTTTTTGTGCCTTTTTAAAATACACAGTTCAGTTAATGTAATAGGAAAAATACTGTACACAAAGAAACTTATAGAATAGGTTTTATATATATATAAACATATCTCTTGTAACCAATATATCATCTGAGTCGTTTTTTTTTTTGGTCTGCAGTAAACAAATTGATTTTGGGGTTAGTTAATAAACCACAGTATTGGACAACACCATCCAACTTTACATTCATACAGCCATCTTTAGAAAGGACATAGATCAATAGAGCTATAAAGACAAGACTATAGACATTTGTATTGTGATTTCTTCTAAAAATTTTCAAAAATAAAATACACTCATAATAATCATGCTAAAAGTTTTAACAGAAGCCGGCAACAAAGAAAGAAATTATCAACAACTTATGCAAATGAAAAAAAACATGAAAATATTTTTAAAATAGCTTTTTTTCGTTCTGTGAAATAAAATCATGCTTAAGTCTGAAAAAATATATATAGGAGGCTAGACAACAACAATGCCAAGAGCAGTATTAATACTAGCAAATATATCAGCAGAATACACACACACATATATATATATATATAAAAACATGTGTATTATTTATATGTATATATATAATAGAAACAATCTTCCATCTGAAAAATTAAAAGGTATAAATATGAATCGGAGGACATTTCTGAGCAAGTGGAGATAATTTGACCGGAGCAGATTGTATAGACACGCATTAGTGCAGAGGTTAAAATCTTAGTTAACGTAAAGGTGAGATAACAGTTCAGAAAGAGTGGTTTTTAGGTGTGTGTGTGTGTGTGTGTTTAGTACTTGACAGTAGGGATGTAACAATATACCGCAAAGCGGTCGTTCGCGATATGAAAAGGCCACGAATGTCAACCGTACGTTTTTTCTTGTTATACCGTGTCACGGTATTGAGGCGAGCGTGCATGGTAAATGCGCTCCGTCATTGTGGAGAGTCTGTTAAGCAACGTTGTCATAAACGTAGCACTCAATCTAACACTGTATGGGACACACCAACATTGGAAACCAAACAATAACACATTGACACAACATCTTATCACTGAAACATGACTTCTAATTTTAAACTGAACAGTCACGTCTCACGTGGGCCGTTGTTTACACTACGCAGACCAGCACGTGCAGCTTCACAACATTGAGTCACACAGCAGCAAAGAAGAAGAGAGAGAAAGAGAAAAGAGAGAGATATAGAAAAAGATCGGCATAGTAGCTTACCAGACTGAAGAGAAAGTTGCTCGCGGGTGAGTTATATCATTATGAATCCAGGTGAACGTGAGGAAATGAGATACAAAAAATAAAAAATAAAAATCCACCGCGACCGCGCGATAATATCCCAGTTAAAGTCGACAAACTTCGGTGAAAGGCATATGAAGGAAATAAGTCCAAAGATCCTTTATATGTTCATCACAGCTTCACGTGAACTAGCATAGGATTTCAGCTATACGAGCTATACCGGTGTTGCGCCGAAAGCTGTGACCTGCCAGAATGTGTGATATTCTGGCAGGTCACAGCTTTCGGCGCAACACCGGTATAGCTCGTATAGCTGAGTTCCACCGGCATGTTGCGCAATTCTATGGAATCCCTACTAGGTCAAACTTAGGTGACACTACTGTCAAGCATAGGTGACGTTGCGAAAGTGTGAGGAAGGGAGGAGGGAGAGGAGTGCACTGCAAAAACATTGATTTTGACTGCAGTTTTAATTAATAACAAATACAAATCATAATTTAATATTTTACTGAGTTCATTGTGCCTGTCATAATGTAAGCCTATTAAGGTTGAAGCATGGCTTGCAAACATAGTGTTAAATGATCACACTATTGTTAAATTATTTTATTCTATGCATACTTTTACAGTTACAGACAAGTGCCTAAAGTTTAGATTTAAAATTCCTATTTAATTTAAAAAATATAGGTGTAGGCCTAATGCTTCTTTAAAAAAAATAGTAGCGAAGCAGTGTCTTTGTTTTGGTGATAAGTTGTTTAAATCTCTCAGGAATCTCTTCATAATAAGATATAAAAATCTTAATTATTCGTTTGTGTTTTATTTAAATCAGCGGCACAACATTTCATTTGAGGGGGTAGAAATGAATTCTGCGCTTAATATCGTATCGTGATATCGTGATATCAATCGCAATATCGTATCGTACTCAAAATTTCATATCGTTACATCCCTACTGGACAGGGATTATTGCTCAGTGTCCGGTGGATAAAATAAAAACCAAAATGTTGTTTAGTTAAAAATTTAAACAATAATGTTGCTGATGGGAGAGAAAAAAAAAACTTAAAGCTATAGTGTGTAACTTTTTCATAAAAATCAATGTTGGTTACATTCAAGCCATCGCCAAACGAGTTGACACAAAGTTGAATAAGCCTATCAGCTCCACAAAACTCTCTCTGTATTTCTCAGTATGGCAGCGTTTACAAACGGGAAGTTACGCACTATAGCTTTAAAAATTAAAATCTGGATTCGGAAGGTTATTGAAAAGCAGGCTCTTGACTTGGGACATGTCACATGTAATAAACGTCACAGAAATACGAGAAAAACAGGAAACAACAGTGTTCAGTCCTGATCTCATGTATAAAATCGGTATGAAAGTGAACAGACAGACAGACAGACAGACAGACAGACAGCATGGCAATCGTGTGGGGATTCAGCTGGTGGGGTTGGCTCATGATTCCTCACGGTTACATCAAAAGTGGGAAGTATGCATGTGTGTAAATACATATATTTATCAATGTATATATTTATATATATCTATTTATATTTAATCGAACGATGTGTACAGAAAATCAAAAGAAGGAACCAACAGACATAATCGGAACAGTAATAATAGCAAGAATCATAACAGGCATGTGTGGGGGGGGGGGGGGGGGGGGGGGGTATTTCGTAGTTGGGACGGTGCCACCAAAAAAGTGACACGAAATTGTCCATCAAAAATCGAGGGACTGGGGGGTAGTGAAGTGGGTGTAAGTCGGCCGGATGGTTGGTTGAACTGGTGGGTGAATTGGGGTGTTGTTTGGGGTTAAAGGGGAGGGGAGTTGGGGAGGGGGAGGGGGGTTTACAGGGGCCCATGGGACAGGGGGGTAGTGCCACCCAAAAATAGACACAAAATTGTCCAACAAAAGTCGAGGGACGCAGGTTTTTTCGGGTAAGTCGGCCGGATGGTTGGTTGAATTGGTGGGTGAACCGGGGGTATATTTGGGGTGACTGGTGGGCTTTCACAGGGGTCCATGGGACAGGGGGTAGTGCCACCCAAAAAAGAGACATGAAATTGTCCATCAAAAGTCGAGGGACGCAGGGTTTCTTCGGGTATCGAACTGTATGTAAGTCGGCCGGATGCTCGGCTGGATGGTTGGTTGAACTGGTGGTTAAATTGAGGGTATATTTGGGGTTACAGGGCGGTGGCTTTTACAGTGGCCCATGAGACCGGGGGTAGTGCCACCCAAAAAAGAGACTTTTTTCGAAATTGTCCATCAAAAATCAAGGGACAGGGGGGTAGTGAAGTGGGAGTAAGTCGGCTGGATGGTTGGTTGAATTGGTGGTTGTACTGATGTTTGAACTGCTGGGTGAATTGTGGTGGTGGTATATTTGGGGTTACAGGGGGCTTTTACAGGGGCCCGTGTCTGGCCTCGTATTTTTACAACAATGGTCTTGCAGCGCCCAAGCTCCTTCCGCATGTCTTGGGTTTGAAGGTGAAGTGAAGAGGGTGTATGTCCAAAACTGGGTGTAAGTTGGCTGGATGGTTGGTTGAATTGGTGGGTGACTTGGTGGTATATTTGGGGTTACAGGGGGGCTTTTACAGGGGCCCGTGTCTGGCCTCGAATTTAGCCACAATGTTCTTGCAGCGCCCGAGCTCCTTCCGCATGTCGGCGACCTCGGAGCGCAGTGCGTGGTTCTCCTTCTCCAGGAACCCGGCCCGGATGGCGATCTGGTTCTCCTTCAGCCGCCGCGCGTCACGAGAACGCTTCGCCGCCACATTGTTCTTTCTGCGACGCGCCCAATACCGGTCATCCTACATGGGGCAAAAGGTGGTAACAATGGGTTAGTTAGACATAAATACAATGATATTTAAGATTACGGGTCAACAATTATGGAAGTCCATAGCTGCCAATATTCAAAATAAATCAAATAAATGTGTTGTTTATTCAAATAAAATAGAAATTTGAATTGAAAAGTGTTTGTTTCATGTTCGAAAACTGCAAACATAAGAAGTCAGTAACAATTACTATAAAATCAAATGCTAAATATTTGTTTCTTTTTTTTAATTGGCAGACAACCTAGAACTGAAAATTGGCAAACTGGGCTTTTACAACTTTTACAGAACCTGTTTTGTCCATGTTTCTGGAATTTTTTGAAATATAAATAAAGCATCATAAACACAGACAAATAGAAAAGGAAATCTTTTAAAGCTGCATCAAAATTGTATTTCTTTTGCAGGACGGGAATAAAACTTTCCAGATAAAACATTTTAATTAATATTTGAGTCAGTTTTAAAAGGCCTTTTCACATCACATCACACATAATGCAAATGAAAAAATATGATCTATCCCATAAGCAGTAGACATGACCTCCCATCCCCTCACCTTCAGGTCCTCGGGGATGAAGACCTTACGAGCTTTCTTGATCATGGGCTGCGGCTTCAGTTCTTCCAGAGAGAACTTGCGTTTGCGTGGGTCAAACATCTCCTGTCCTGGGACACTAGACAGGGCCAGGTCAGCGGGGTCCGGGTCGTAAGCCATGGGAACCTGGATGGACTCTGGGTCTATGGGGCTGGGGGTGTCCCGGGATGGGGGGGTGGCTGTAGGGACAAAAAATACACGTTTGTTAAGTTTATTTAAATCTATCATGTCTGAATTTTACACATCTGACTGCAATTGTTTAATCTTGTTTTATTCTAGCACTTGTTTTGATGAGGGGGTGGCTTGGGTGGGAAAAAAACACTTGTTAGCTGCTAGTACGGACTCAAAAAAGTCTAATTTAGGTCTTACGTGATAGAGTTAACTTCAATATTCATGGATACAGACACCCCCCCAATTGGTCTCTTGAGTATAACTAAAGGTTAAATAAATTAATGTGGGGGTCGCTGGTCGTATGGAGGAAAAATACACATTTGTTAGCTGCTAGTAAGGACACAGAATCCTACTCCGAAAATGGTGTTGGAAAGAGATGTCTGATTAGTTTCTTTTTGTTGTGAGAACTAGATTTTTATGAAATAATTGTGATCCCAATTTGTAAAGATGGAGTCAGTGATTCTGGAGAATGCTTGTTGTAAAATACGCTTTGTGTCAAAAATTGTGAATATCTCTTGTCCATACTGTATGCCCTAAAAAACTAAAATTCAGTGTTAATAGTAATACACAGCCTAAGCTCGGTAAATGTGCTTGTTGCTAGCTATGGTGGGCCCCGTCTTTGTTCGCATGCCAATTTACAGAGCATGTTGTAGTGGATCGTAAGGAGATATTCACTGATTTTGACAAAAAAATATTTTGACAGCAAGCGTTCTCCAGAAACACTGACTGCACCTTTAAAAAAAAATTGTGATTCACATTTTAGCAAGAATCCTACTGCCCTATTGTAAACCTGTCATTATGTTGCAGAAAGGACAGCGGGCCTCCAAGTCTGTGTGTGTGTGTGTGTGTGTGTGTGTGTGTGTGAGTGAGTGAGTGAGTGAGTGTCTGTCTGTCTGTCTGTCTGTCTGTCTGTCTGTCTGTCTTGAATCCTGCTGCCCCATTGTCAACCTGTCATTATGTTACAGACAGGACAAAAGTCAGCATGCACTCAAACCCCTTAGCACCTGCCATTCAGACCCTCAGGGCACAAATGGACTATTAAAGTCCGTAGGTGGCACTTCCAATTTTCTGTAATTGCTTATAAGACGTCAAGATCTTTTCAATGGGACAGAGGACACAGCAGGTGAAGCTAGTGGGACAGGGGTTTCTGGGGCATCTATGGGGGGCTTAACGGTGTCTTTCAACCATTTATACTAGAATGTTTGTTCCCATTCAAAACGACAGGCTCTGACGTACTTTCAACAGTACATATTTTAGTGTCTAAGTGCAGTAAGAAAGCAAAAATAAATAGGTGACCTATTATTATAAGTATTATTCTATACGATTTTTTGCTTCCATAACATGTATTTTTTTTAATTGTATATGTAAAGGGTCCGGAATGTACATTTAGGTGTTTACTTGACAAAACCTTGTCTGTTTGTGTCTGTATATTTCTCCTATACAACCATCTTTAACAGCCATTATCTCAACATTAGTTTTTTCTTCCCAATACTCTGAACCAAAAAATCTCAACTTCTAAAGCACTTTTACATCAACTAAACTTAAGCATACTTAAAGGCCTACTTCACCGGTTTGAATATGAAGGTGTATTGAATTCTGAGATCCTATGTAGTATAAATGTGCAAAAAAAATTGAAATTGGTTCATCCTAGCCTGAGAAAAGGCAGAAAGAGTGGTTTTTTTAACCCTATATTAATCTTACTGTGACATCACAGTAAGATAAATATAGGGTTAAAAAAAAACCTTACTTTGTAAATATTACTGTGATTTCTCCTACTGTGACATCACAGTAATATTTACAAAGTAATTTTTTTTTTAACCCTATATTTATCTTACTGTGATGTCACAGTAAGATTAATATAGGGTTAAAAAAAACACTCTTTCTGCCTTTTCTCAGGCTAGGATGAACCGATTTTTTTTTTTTTTGCACATTTATACTACATAGGATCTCAGAATTCAATACACCTTCATATTCCCACCGGTGAAGTAGGCCTTTAACCATAAGCAGTAAATGCATTAATAAGTTGGATAGTTTGATGATGATATGTATAAGTTAAAAATGTTGCTCTATTCACCTAAATGTCAGCAAGCAGGTTACTATAGTACATACGCTAGATAAAAACAAAACAATTGTGTGGGGAGAAAAAATTGCCTAATGTGGCCAGCAGGTGGTGCTATGAGACCAGCTTTTAAATCGCAGGTAAACAGTGAAGAAATGATTGTATTACCTGTTTTGCTTTCAGTATGTCATTCTGTCTGTAGAATGTCATTCTGTCTGTGAAAGACGCTGCAGGCCTTTCAAGTCTGTGTGTGTGTGGTGTGTTTGTTTGTATGTGTGTGTGTGTGTGTGAGTGTGTGAGTGAGTGAGTGAGTGAGGGGGTGAGTGAGTGAGTGTCTGTCTGTCTGTCTGTCTGTCTGTAGTGCAAGGCCCTATTCAATAGATTTGACGCAACAGGCAGGCCAATGCAGGCTTGATTAATCTTATTAGCTGTGTGTGTGTGTGTGTGTGTGTGTGTGTGTGTGTGTGTGTGTGTGTGTGTGTGTAAAAAAAATGTCCCTTTGATTTAGAACAGTAACACTAATTTGTTTTGTCGCACAAACCCAATCTACACCTTCACAAGTCTGACGATAATCTGTTAACATGACTGAAATCTTAAAAGCACAGCAGCAGTCGTTCTTCATTAGCTGTTGACGGCTACTAGAACATTGTGACCTACTTTTCCTTGTACTTGTGTATGTGTGTGTGTATGTGTGTGTGTGTGTGTGTGTGTGTGTGTGTGTGTGTGTGTGTGTGTGTGTGTGTGTGAGAGAGAGCCGTTGCCGTGACAGCCGGTCAATGGCTCTGGCCTAGAGTGTGTACAAGGTAAACCTGCTTTATGCTTTTAGAACCGGAGAAGAAATGCCGCAACAATTCAGTCTGGGAAAAACAACATGGCAGGCAGCATTATGAATGACTCATAAATGTTCCCTCGTAAAAACTCAGCAAAGAAATTGTGCTGAAAATAACAACTTTTCTCAGACACTAAGTTTGTGACACAAGACTTTAGGCAGTCCACTTCATAAAGCATACCTGGGTGAGGTGTGATGTGAGACTTTTTGTTTTTCATATTATATAGTTTAAAAAGATATTAACTTGTGTTGTGACATCTTACACACACACACACACACACACACACACACACACACACACACACACACACACGTATTACTCTGCCTTCAGCTCCCAGCATCACATGCCTGATCACATTTTCACTGTAGGGCTAATCCGCCTATGAGCTAAAACATTACTGCCATATTTACCCTCACATTTCTCACAAAGTTAGCATAGCCAGACTACAGCAAGCTACTTACTATAACTAAAACTAGGCAAGGCAAGTTTATGTCTATAGCACAATTCAGACACAAGGCCTTTCAAAGTGCTTTACAGGGGCAAGATTAACATACATCAAGTATAGAATACACATTAGAAAAGTGAATGAGAAATAATACATGTAAATAGAATAAAAATTACACACATTCAGGTCCTAAAACTAGCTGTAATTGCCCTAATCACCTGCCAATTACAAGCGCTAAAACACAGCTAGGCTATAGGCTAAAAGTAGCACACACACAAGCCAAATACACACACACACAGACACACACACACACAAGCCATCCACACACATACACACACACACACACACACACATCCTCGTTCATTGACCTGCTATACAGTATGTCCTCAAATAATGTACAACGCATTCCACGGGGGAGAACCAGGAAGTAGTCCAACCCTACTGAACAGGAAATCTATATTTAAACATGGAAGGGACGGGCCTGACCCACTAAAATGAATGGGTTCAAAATACCTGTCCACACTGTATGTAAAAATGAATGGGTTCAAAATACCTGTACACACTGTATGTAATTCTTATTTTTATATCTTTCATTGTTAGGTTGTGTTGTTGGCTTGTAAGTTGTGGAATGAAGCACATATTTTATTTTATTTTATTTTATTTTATTTTATTTTATTTATTTATTTATTTATTTATTCATTTATTCATTTATTCATTTATTCATTTATTCATTTATTCATTCATTCATTCAATTATTATTATTATTATTATTATTATTTTTATTATTATTATTATTATTTATTCATTTATTTATTAATTATTTTATTATTATTATTATTATTATTATTATTATTATTATTATTATTATTATTATTATTTATTTATTTATTATTAATTTTTTATTATTTTTACAAAATACACATGATATAAATACATAGGTTTAAACATTACAAATATTGCAAAAAAAACACAACATACAAAAGGATTTATTGGAAGGACTTTTAAGCTATACTGAATATATTTACTCAACTTCTACTGGCTATTTTTAATTCCTTTTCATAATTGTTGCTTCTAACTTTCTATCGATTTTTCTTCAAACTAAATAGTTGTTCAATTTTATTATGCACAATCAAGGAACTCAAAATCTAGGCTACATTGCAGTATAGTAGAACACACACACACACACACACACGCAAACACACACACACAAACTGTTGTCTGTTGTCACGCTAAGCTAGCTGTAGCCGCAGGCGCTATCATGTGTCTATGTGGGCGATAATAGTACAACAGTAAGTTAGTGATTAGCTCAAAAAAAAAAATAACTGTGAACCCAGTAAGAACATGGGACTAACAACACACACACACACTCTCACACACACACACACTAACACACACACACACAACACACACACACTTAGTCCATTCAAATGAACTGCACCTCTAGGGCAAAAGGCAGATTTTTTTTCCTGATTAATTATACTAGAACCGGTTCATATGACCACACGCAAAAAAAATAGTTTTTTCAAGCATTGGTCAATTTTGAGATTTGTATCGGTTTTTTGCTTCCATAACATCTTCTTTCTTCTGCTTTCACACTAGTATAAATCAATAGGTCCAAATTGTACATTTAGGTGTTTACTTGACTAAACCTTGTCTGTTTGTGTCTGTATATTTCTCCTATACAACCATCTTTAACGGACATTATCTCAACATTAGGTTTTTTTTTCAATACTCTGAACCAAAAATCTCAACTTCTAAAGCACTTACTTCAACTAAACTTTCCATAATCATTCTTAGCACTATTCTGAAGGTTAATACAGAAGGATTTGTTCATATGTTGTTGATTGTCTGATTTATTTATTTTATGTCCTTTACACACACACACACACACACACACACACACACACACACACACACACACACACACACACACACAATTTCCTAGAATGAAGATTATGGATTAATCCGCAGCCGAAAATAGCCCCAACCAATAACGCGCTATTACACTTGTCCTCTAATGATTTTCAAATTGTAAAAAAAAATCTCCAAACACTATAATCACACACACACACTCACACACACACACTCACACACACACACACACACACACACACACACAGACACACACACACTCACACACACACACACACACACACACACACACACACACACACACACACACACACACACACACACACACAAAGACACACACACACAAAGACTGTGTGGCTTCAAAATATGTATCAAACATAACCAAACATAGACTAGAATATGTTTGTAAACCAAACTGTGGGCCCTGCTGCTGTAAACAACAACAACAGTGAAACAGTGACTTTTCAGGAAGCTTTTCTAACTTCAAACAGTGTTCCAGGGATCACATTTTCCTGTGAGGAAGTTTTTTTTTCTTCAACCATGAGAATGTACCTTAGAAAATGTTCACTTCTCTGACACACCCAAAAGTTACATAGTGCACCTTTAATGCATATATAAGGAACAATTAGAGTGTATAAATATAGGTCTAAGAAAATTGAGATTGTTAATTATTTTTTGCT
>OX442364.1:24949623-24982123 GCA_949357725.1 Hyperoplus immaculatus | reverse complement strand
AAAAAACGCAATAAACACAGTGCAAATTGGATTATTTTGAGGGGAACTATAAGAGTTTAGGATATATCTGAAACATTTGCAATAATATTGATTTCAATGCATTTTTTTCTTTTTTTTCTCTCGCAGGTTAAGACATCTGTTATTTCCTAATATGACCGGTCAAAATGTGCTGCTGTCAAACACAACTATCGGACAGAAAAATATGCTTCAACTAAATCAAGTTAATCTGAATCATATATATCAAGACATGTTGGTCAAACTTGAAGGTTCATTTTAGACAGAAGTTACGCACTAGAGCTTTAAAACAGTGTTATTTTCACTGATGGTCTTGTTTTCTGTTCCAGGTCATCAGGGCGAAAAAGAAAATGTGTTTCATAAAGATGTAAAAGGTCACACACACACACACACAAACACATACACACTCACACACACACACACACACACACACACACACACACACACACACACTCACCTTTTCTCCCTCACAGCCGTGCACAGGTGAAAGCTCTCTTGAAAACATGAGCAGTCTCCTCTGTGCAACAAAAGCTTCGGCCTTTAGAGGTTCGGTTGTCTTGGCGACGTGATGCACACTGATGCTGCGAAGCGTTGTTTCGTGTTGTGAATCAAATGGAACCGTGGA
Source organism: Hyperoplus immaculatus (assembly GCA_949357725.1). Lineage (NCBI taxonomy): Eukaryota > Metazoa > Chordata > Actinopteri > Uranoscopiformes > Ammodytidae > Hyperoplus > Hyperoplus immaculatus. Next base: position 24,981,483 of record OX442364.1, on the reverse strand, counting down.
GTGAGATGAGAGAGAGGTTTTCACAACAACAGGAAGTCTTCTTACATGACAGCAGTTGTTTTTATATCATTCTGCAGTGCATGTGGGTCAGTGATAAAGTGTGTGTGTCTGTGTGTGAGTGTGTGTGTGTGTGTGTCTGTGTGTGTGTGTGTGTGTGTGTGTGTGTGTGTGTGTGTGTGTGTGTGTGTGTGTGTAAATGTATAATGTATAAAGTGATAAAGGCTGCTTTTGGGTTAGTTACAAATAGCCTGGATATTTTAAAGGTGCAGTCAGTGATTCTGGAGAACGCTTGTTGTCAAAATCACTTTTTGTTTTGGTCAAAATCAGTGAATATCTCATCACAATTCGCTACCTGTACGTACTGTGAAAAATATCCAGTGTTAGCACACAGCCTAGGCTCTGTAAACGGGCATGTTGCTAGCTACGTTGGGGTTAGGGTTAGGGTTTGTGCATATACCCTTTTTTAAGATACCAGTTTACAGAGCCTAGGCTGTGTATTACTGTAAGACCAGATTTTTTTCAGTGCACACACAGTACAGACAGGTAGCGAATCATGAGGAGATATTCACAGATTATGACCAAAAAAATAGATTTTGACAACAAGCTTTCTCCAGAATCACTGACTACACTTTTACAGATAAAGTATGATAACTGAAACACATTCTGTCTGTGTGTTAGCTACACGGACTCTACACACACACACACACACACACACAATCACACACAATCACAATCACACACACACAAAGAGAGAAAGTGTTAAGGCTTATTCAGCTGTCACAAACAAACACACACACACGCACACACATACACACACACACACACACTCACAAAACTTGCTGCAGTGTGAAGTATGAAGTCGTTACCTTGGTAACTGAGAGAAGAAAGTGACACTGACCAATTAGGCGATGCCGTTTCCCAACGGTCGTGATGAATTATCTTCAAGAGGCTTTTCACTTTCCTCACTGAAGAATGCAATTAAACACACACACACATGCACACACACACATGCACACGCACACACACACACACACACACACACACACATGCACACGCACACACACACACACATCACTTTCCTCACTGAATAATGCAATTAAACACACACACACATGCACACACACACATGCACACGCACACACACACACACATGCACACGCACACACACACACATCACTTTCCTCACTGAATAATGCAATTAAAATACAAGATGGCGATGGCCCAGGGAATAATTACAGCTATTTGGCTTGGGTTCTTTTGAAGTGCAACCAACTTTTTCATCAAATTTCTCAGGGGTGTGTCGTGGGGGGGGGGGGTGAGGGGGGGGGTTGTTTTAAGCACTTTGTGTTACATTTACTCGTATGAAAAGTTCTCTATAAATAAAGTTTGATTGATTGATTGATAGAAGACACTGCTGGGATAGAACTAGAGATAATTGGCTATTGAGTTGTATAACCTGGACAATATGTCACATGCATTTTGTGCTGTTATAAATCCATTAGGAAACTAACGAACTGGCTCTGAGGGGAAGTGAGTCAGAGCAATAGGATCTTATGTGATGTTTGGAAACCACTTGATGACCCAGTGAGTGTGTGTGTGTGTGAGTGTCAGTGTGTGCGTGTGTGTGTGTCAGGGGACCCTCACACACCTAGAGCCACTCACATGTCCAGAGCAATAATCCCCCAAACATATAACCAATCCTCAAGGGAACAGAGGTCAGACATGCGATGGAGAGGGGTGAGGGGTAAGACACTTCATGAAGCAGAATAACAGGTGTGTGTGTGTGTGTGTGTGTGGTGTGTGTATGCATGTGTGTGTGTGTGTGTGTGTGTGTGTGTGTGTGTGTGTGTGTGTGTGTGTGCGTACTATGTCAGTCAAATGTTTATCACCATCTCATCCCATTTCACGTCCCATATAACATAATTGTTCCTGGGTGAGCGTATACCCATGACAAAGGCATTAAGAAAAACTATATAAAAATAGCATTCTTTGCACTGATGGTCTCGTTTGCTGTTACATGTCATTTATGATCATCAGAGGAAAAAATTAGACTGTTTCATATATATTTAAAAGTTACTCTTAGCACCTTTAAATTTTTATGTTCAAAATAAAACAATTCATTTAATTTAATATAGTATATTAGCACATTAGACTTAATTAAATATTACATTATTTTTAAGCTCAGATGCACTTTCTACTGACACACACACACACACACAAACAAACACACACACATGTTTGAGGTGCTCTGGGTGTGTGTGTTCCAGTTGTGTAGCAGCTGTTACCCTGGGTTACAGTCTCCACACACAGAGGCTCATATCGGCTCCAAAACATCCACACAGCCTCCCAGAGTAAAGCATTGCAGCATCTATACACCCACATCTATCTCTCTCTGTCCCTCTTTCTCTCCATCCCTCCCTCTGTCCCTCCCTCCCTCCCTCCTTCTCTCTGTCTCTCCCTATACCTCTCTCTCTCCCTTTCTCTCTATCCCTCCCTCTCTTTCTCTCTCTCTCTGACTCTCTATCCCTCTCTTTCCAACCCTCTCTTTCTCTCTCTCTCCCTCTGTCTCTAGATAAATTATTTTAAAACTAAAAACAATGGCATTAGCCCTTTGTTGAACTGTAAAAACAAAAAAAAATATGTAAATAAAGTGTTCTCTAAAAATCGAAAATAATCTCTCCCTCCCTATCTCTTTCTTCCTCCCTCTCTCTCTCACTCCCTCCCTCTCTCCCTCCCTCCCTATCTCTCTCTCCATCACTCTCTCATCCCTGTGTCCTCATTTCCCTTTGCTCTATTGAAGTGGCTGCCAACCAATCTCAGGGCAGTTGAGAGGCAGAAAGAGGGAAAAAAATAACAACACTAGATTCGACATAGTTAGCACTTTGGCTATCCAGTGTGAAAACTATGGTATACGTACGGCACTTGTGATGTTATCGTAATGTGTGTGTATGTGTGTGTGTTTTTGTGTTTGTGTGTGTGTTTGTGTGTGTGTGTGCGTGCGTGTGTGTGTGTGTGTGTGTACGTGTGGTTGTGTGTCTGTGTATGTGTGTGTGGGTGTGGATGTGCAAGTTTACATGTTTTGCTCAGCACTGCCATCATGTGGTCAGTAATGATATTACAGTCATACAGCAGATGGTAGAACATAAGATAAGGAAATGTTATTGTATATGTTTCACAGAACGGACAAACTTAACGGCCTTATGAGTTTGTATATAGTGGGCGTCCTGGGGAAATGCACCTGTTGGAAGACCAAGAAGAAGAAGAAGTACTATAGAATAAATAACTAAATACATCTTCACCTCATCACTTGATATTGTGGAAAGACTTGAGGCAGTGGTGGATGATGCCATCTTTAATAACTATAGCTTCTTGTCCTTGAAGGCCACCGTAGCTTCTAGGCCAAAATGTTGAGTACACTTGATTGACAGTGTGCTTGATTTTTTTGTCATCCTCTCACATAATTAATTATCAGAAAATTCTGTCCATAAGAACTTTAAAAACATTTTTCTCTTTCTAATACAAATTTAATTGATCCCATAAACCTTTTTCCGATTGCTTTTTTTAATGGAAAAATTCAAATAGAATGGTCTTCATTTTAAAAAATCAACCACAACACAATAAGTGCTGCATTTTCAACCGCAAGACACATTCACAAGAATCAATCTATGCAACAAAACAGTGTCTGCTTTCACACACACACACACACACACACACACACACACACACACACACACACACACACACACAGTGTCAGAATGAAGAGGAAAGTACTTTGCTTCATGATTGGAAATTTGAAATGCAAAACTAGAAACCCATGCAAAGTGCTGTCATGCAAAACACCCTCAGGCTAGGCACAGGGTGTGAAAGGAATTGACGTTGGAGTGTTGCAATCTAGATTTGTCACCACCACAAGCTGTAAAAATACACCTTTATTACACACTGCACCTTTAATTTTGACATTAAAGGTGCTGAGAGGAATTTTTTAATATTTCTGAAACAGTCAAATTTTTCCTCTGATGATCATAAATGACATGTAACAGCAAACGAGACCATGAGTGCAAAGAATGCTATTTTTATATAGTTTTTTCTTAATGCCTTTGTCATGGGTATACGCTCACCCAGGAACAACAGCTGGCGTAGTAAAAACACTACCGCTTTTGTCCAAAGTGGACGCAAGAATTAACACAAACTGAAAGTTCCTCAGAGCACCTTTAAAGGGACACTGTGTAATTTGACATCATCAAGAAAGTTCTAGCGAGTTCTAGAATGCAACGCTCCCTGGGTAACCCCAACCCTTTTAGAATAATAACAGAAGCTACAGTGGCCTTCAAGGACAAGAACAATTCTAAATTTTAAACAATGCACCTGATGACATTCCAAAAACATAGATGCCTCAATAAGACTTACCTGCTCAATATACAAAATGTAATATTAATATTTGTAATTCTCCACTCAGGAGGATAATTCAGATTATTGGCAGAGGTGATTTTACACCAATGAGGACATATTTATGAATGAGGATATTGATTTTAGCTTATACATTACTTAAAATGTTACACAGTGTCCCTTTAATAAAAACAGGCCAGTGTGAAATATGAGTTGGTTATGACCTCAGTCCTGTGAAGCTGGAATAGTCATGCTTGTTTTTCTCCTGTTGTTGCCAAAGAGGGGATTGGAATAATTACTGAATAACTGGATTGAGTCTCTTAAAATAGTGGGATCACATGAGGACACACACAAGTAGGCACGTAGGCAAATTACAGCTCTTTTAAAGGGACACTGTGTAACATTTTAAGTAATGTATTAGCTACATATGTCCTCATTGGTGTAAAATCACCTCTGCCAATAATCTGAATGATCACATGAGGACACACACGTAGGCACATTACAGCTCTTTAAAAATGTCTTTATTCCTTTCAATAAGGTCTATTAAAACAAGGACAACATCATTTTCTACGTGAAATAATCTTGCCTATTTTTCCCTCATAACATTGTCTATTAAAAAACATTACTTGATCTATTTTTATGCCTTTTTTATTTGATTTAACCATTTAAGAGTATGGCTGTTAAAGTGTGTGACGTCCAACATGCGACAGTTTACATATTATAGGAGGATTAGTGTCCGGGAATAGTTTAGAACAACAATAGCCTCATGATGTGATCGTCCAGCTAATCAAATACATCAGGTTGTGGTTTTGTATGAGTGTGTGTGCGTGTGTGTGTCTGTAGGGACGTGTGTGAGTGTGTGTGTGTGTGTGTGTGTGTGTGTTTGTGTGTGTGGTTAGGATTGAGGGAACAAAACATGCTGAACAGATTTGGGGGTATATTTTTTTAGATGGATAGATAGATAGATAGATAGATAGACAGACACAGACAGACAGACAGACAGACAGACAGACAGACAGATAGACAGATAGACAGATAGATAGATAGATAGATAGATAGATAGATAGATAGATAGATAGATAGATAGATAGATAGATAGATAGATAGATAGATAGATAGATAGATAGATAGATAGATAGATCACACTTCATAATTTTCTCCAGAGCCAGAGTCAACACTTAACAGTCACAATGAGCTGCTGGTTTCTATGGAGACGCCACCTACACAGCCAGCAGTGCAGAGAAAAACAAATGTGTCCATAATGCTTCCACACACTCACACACACACACACACGTCTCTTAAATGCTGCTGCCTCTCACATGTTAGTCACCTTATAACATGCCTTACGGAGGCTCAATGCTGCAGTGTGTGTGTGTGTGTGTGTTACATACAGTGTGAGGTCACAGGTTAATCCCTCGTCACCAGATCAACAGACCCGTCACTCTAACACACACACACGACATACTTACATCTTAATTTAAAACCAGTTTGTAAACGCTGCCATACTGAGAAATACATAAGAGAGATTTGTGGAGCCGATAGGGCTTTAATCAACTTTATGTCAACTCATTTGGCGATGGCTTGAAATGTAACTGACATTAATTTGCAGGAGAAAAGTTACGCACCCTTCATTCCGCCGAGTTTAACATACAATTCTAAAGGTGTGTTTGTTGTTCATAACATCTGCTCTCAGCTTAAACAGCTGCTGTGAGGAAACACCTCACTGCAGCTTTATTTAGATCTAACGAGACAAAGGAAGAATGGTCGGGGGCCGGTGGGGCGAAAACCGAATGATTGTTTCACTGATGCTGGGGGACTGGTTGTACAATAACAATGATAATCTGCAGCTTTCCCAACCATCTGAAGGCCTGTTAAATACGCCTACACCGCCCCCGTGTGGAGGAGAGTGGAATTACAAGCAGTGTTCACATACTGTACTGCCCAGGGTTCTACAATGAATTTTCAAAACTTTTTAATTTTTTAAAGACATTTTAACCAATCAACATTATCTCATTTAAGTCATTTAAAGGTGTAGTCAGTGATTCTGGAGAATGCTTGTTGTCAAAATCTATTTTTCAAAATCAGTGAATATCTCGTCATAGGCTACAAAAGAAATCTGGTATTACTACACAGCCTAGGCTCTGTAAATGGACATGTTGCTAGCTACAGTGGGCCCCTTTTGTTAACATAGCAGTTTACAGAGCCTAGGCTGTGTATCAACACTAGATGTTTCAACACACACACACAGTACAGACAGGTAGCGAATCGTGAGGGGATTTTCACAGATTTTTGACAATAAGTAATTTTGACTACTTTTTTAAGTTTTCATAACTTGTCCAGGAATGTGTGTGTGTGTGTGTGTGTGTGTGTGTGTGTGTGTGTGTGTGTGTGTGTGCGTGTGTGTGAGTGAATTTGGTGACTGTGGGAATCCTGCCTGACAGAAAAAAAGAGCATCACACACACACAGACAGATCTAGGGCTTTAAATTAATTTATTTAAAAAAAAGCATTTCTCCACTGAAGCAGAACAAACATCAATTTTTTTTCTTTTTTCACTATTTGTTTTGGAACGTGTACAATCAGAAAAAAAAAAAAACAGACTCGCCGGCCGGGCCAGAAGAACAGAGTAAAAAATAATCAAGCAGAACGAGTAAGAGGGGTGTGTGTGTGTGTGTGTGGAGGGGGGTGGGGGTGGGGGGGTCTGCCAACACAACAACGTCAACACAGCCAGATAGGATAATAAGGGAAATGAAAAATACAAACATTTAGAATCAAGTGCAGGATGTCTGGGTATTTTTTGGACATAAAGCAGGTGCCATTTTTTCTTTTTCTTTTTTTTTCAAATTTTTTACAGTATTAACAGCATTCTTTTCTGTGTTGTCGTCATAGATACATGCAAAAAAGGTTCAACAATCTGGAACTACACATGGAGATTTTATTCATATGCTTTATAATCGGTTATCTGTGTGCAAGTATTAAAATATGTACGGTAGGTAGGTAGGTAATAACTAAGAAAGAGGGTTTTTTTTTTTTTTAATATGGATATGTCAGAACAAAACGAAAGGTAGCGGGGGATGGGGAAAGGTAATCAAAGATTACGAAATAACAAAAACTATCATTACACTGTTTCACCAAACAGAATAGGAGGAAGTCCACGGAAAATATATAAAAAAAACAAGTGAGATTTCTAAATTAGTTAACGAAATGTCATCGACCGACCACGTCATCTTTGCAGGCTTCCTTTCATTAAATTATTACTTATCTAGGTTAAGTGGAAAATACATTTAAATTAAAAAATAATAATAATAATAATAAAAAAGAAAAAGAAAAAAAAAAATCCAATGTTATCTCCACTTGTTTTTGAAGAACAAAATACTGCATATCTACGTACAGCTGCGATAGAGGAAGGTCTGCATTGTGTGAGAGAGGCTAGCTGCCAAGAGTTCCAGGAATATTGGCTCCGAGTTTGATCCCTTAGTGAACGCGTTGTGACCGCTTACTTATTAGTTATTTTTTATTTAATTAAAGGAATAGGATTTTTTTTTTTTTTTGTTGCTTGTTGCCTCACATTTGGGTTCAAAACAAGGTGACATAAACCACTGCTTTAAATGTGAGTGTATTTTTTAAGAAGAAATAGGGCAAAGGTTGCTTATCGCTAGTTAGCTTAGCTCAAATACTGGTAGTGAATGGGAGCGTTAGCTTGAGTCCGCTAACACACTATACAACATCATTAAACGCTCATGTGTGATTGTTGGGACTTGATAATTTACCACGTTATGTTGCGCTCTATATTTTTTGATTTTAATATCATATTCATAACGGAAGGAAATAACTCAAATGTTGAACTACTCTTTTAACTATGCAAAAACCAATTATGATTCAAATACAAATAAAATATTGTTATGTATTTGATTCTGAAATGACATTAAGTGCAAAAAATATAGAGCGCAACATAACGTGGTAAATAAATCTTTATTATCTTCTGACTGTCTACGGATACATGCTAAAGCTCCCATTGAATACCAGTATTTAAGCTAAGCTAACTAGCAATAAGCAACCAATACCCATTCCTTTTTTAAAAATGCACACACAGCTAAAAGGAAAAAAATTATGTTGCCTTGTCTTGAACCCAAACGTGACGCAACAAGCTAAAATAAATTGGACTATTCCTTTAATTAACCATTGAATGCTTGTCACGCGTGCCGGTCACTCAGGGGTCCGGTGTGTGAGTATCTTGATGCTTTCGGGGGTCTCTCACCCATCTGCTCTGAGGTAGATGTGACAGAAAGGTGTTGCCAGCCCCCGAGAGCGTTTCCATGGTGCCCCCCCAAAAAATCTCTCCATTAAGGGTTAGCTGTTGTTGATGTTGTTAAGGCTTCCTGTGGTCGTTGTTATGGTATTTTTCTTTATTGTCACTCTCTTGTTTTCAGTGGCTCACAGGGCTGGAAAACCTTTTGTAGTTCTTCTTGTTGTGTGTGTCCCCCATTTTTGTAGTTTTCTTTGTTCTATAACCCACGTTCCATTCCATTCCAGTCTTTTTTCCAAAGGGGCGTACACGTCATCATTTCATTCTTAATCTTTTGATTCCATCGAAAACAAAAAAAATAAAGCGAAAAATGTAAAATTAATAGTATCCTCTCAAGTTTGGCACCTCGGAAAAAAACACACAAAATGGCAGGGACGAGAGAGCGATATTAACCGTGAATATGGAGTCGGTTGGTGTTGTGATTGTGTTGTGTGTTGGGTTGTTACAGTTGACTTAGTTGCCATGGCCGTTGTTGTTGCTAGCGGCGGCGGCGGAATCCTTAGCTTCCGACGATGCCGTGGTGACTGTTGCCGTGGTGTTGTTGTCATCGTTGCTATCTGCTTTGAAGCGCTTGTTGTCAGGCTGGTCGTTGCTAAGCGCCTGCTGGTCTGAGTTGTGTCGTTTGGTGGGGAGCGAGGCAGAGGCCGACGCGTGGTCCGCTAGCAGCTGAAGAGGGCTCGCCATCACCGGGGCTGAAGGGGACAGACATACAGGAAACTATTTAGTATCAGAGATTGGGTTAATTAAGGTCTGGGGGGCACAGCGGGAAAATATAGGCTTAATCTCGTAGTCGACTTTAAAGAGATCCTATTATACTACTTTTCTGGTCTTAATTTCTTGTTAAAAACTGCTATAGAGCAACCTGACACGAATCACATCACAAAAACCCATGTAGATTTTCGGGAAGCTTTTTCTCTTATTTTGGCAATCCAGCAGGCCCTGTAAACACTTTGCTTCTGCCATCTCCGCCCCCTCCCCCCCCCTTCCTGCAAACCCAACTCCGTTGTGATTGGTTACCTTGCGAAGGGAAGTCGTGATTCTAAATGTCTGCAAAGAATCAGCCCGGGCGGGACGCGAACACGGGTCTACTGCTTCGTAAACGATCTCTCTACCGGCTGAGCTAAACGAGCACTGGTCTAGTGTTGTCACCCCCTGCTATATATAGCAACCTGGGAGCTTGCCTGACCATATATGGCAAAAATATCTGGTGACACACACATACCGGAAATTTGAACAAGTTCGGCTCGACTGGCTGCCATAGTTTTTAGTGCTCTGCATAGCCACCCCAGACGGTCAGCAGGGAATGCGTCGAAATGCATGTACGTAATTACTTGATACTCTAGTATGGTTAAACATGACTATAAATCATTACAACAACGTTTATAGGTCATAAAAGTCGAAAAGTATCATAGGTCCTCTTTAATATAACCATGCCCAACAATAAATCAGCAGTCCTGAAGTGCTATAGACACTTCTGGTCACATATCACATCATATATTTGAGTATCAATAACGCCATGTAGGGAGAGAGGGGGGATTTTTTAATATTTTTCGTAGGAATATTTCATCTTTTACTAACCCGTTCAACAGTCGAACAAGTGAAGTACTGTGTGTAACTTTTTGTTTGCTTTTTATCTCTAAAATGAACTACACATCCCATAAACTATTCCAAGCTCGCCATGACCGGGGCTGCAGGGACAGAAATACAGGAAACGATTTAGGCTGTGTTCCAATACCCATACTATCAACTATTTAGTAAAAAAAAGGTTTAGGATGTCCCAATTCTTGTGGTCAGATTTAGTTGGATTAAAAATGTGATTATCCAGATGTCTACTAGATCCAGTATTGATTTAGTTTCAGAGATTGTCCCTGCGTACCAAATCTCATTCTACTTTTTCTCTCTACTACATACTGCATCTGACCATTAAAAATAATCTATTTAGGATTCAGTACAGTATAGGCATACACTTGAGACATACTTTTACTTATTTATTTCATCATCATAACATTGCGCCTTGATCTTGCCTCTTGCTTTTATATCCGTTGGCATCCCCGGTTGTCTACATACTTCCGGTACGAAATGCACTGGATTGTGGGTCAGAATCGCCCAAAAAGAATGCTGTTTTCAACACAAACAATAGCAATCTCTAGTGACTAACAAACACAACCACAACAAATCCCCCCTCCCCTCACCTGAGCTTGTGGGCCCCTGTAGGGCGGTGGTGGCGGTGTGTGTTCCGTTCTGTGTGATGGCCTTGACGGGCAGGTGGTGCTGGCCAATGGGAGCGGCCGCCTGGTGGGTCACTATGGTTACGGTCTGGAGGGGCGTGGCCGACTGCGTGCTCTGGATGATCCGACTGGAGCCGCCTATAGAGGAGATGGTGGGCAGAGCCTCCACTTTGACTGAGGGGAGAGATACAGGACAACGGTTAAGCATTTTTGCCTACAAAGAATTCAGTTAGAAAACAAGTGAATACAACATTCTAGGAACTTTTCCTATCGTTCATTGAAAGCCAAACTATAAAACTTCCTCATGAATATTAGGCCTGTATTAAAACATTTTTTTTCTCAAAATAATCACTAGACCTTCTCAGCCCTTTTTTTAAAACAATTTATTTAAACATACATTCCACGTCTCTCACTTTTGATCTCGTGCCCATTCCTATGCAGATATTAAAGGCTCATTCTAAGGTAAGGCTACTAAACAGCCTGGCATCTTATCCCTTTATACAAACTAATGCAATAATCAGTAAGACATCTTTGTACTTAATTCATCAAACAATAAAGTTGAAAACACCAAAATAAAAAAATAAATAAATAAAAAAATCTCCCCGTCTCACCTTTGATCTCGTTCCCATTCCCGTTCTCGTGCGCTTCAGTCTTGATGACGGAGGCCTGTGCCTGTGCGATGGGGATCTGCTGCAGCACATGTACCGTCTGCAGCGCGGGCTGGGAGCTGACCGGAGACCCCATGGTGTAGGTCTGCAGCGCGGGCTGGGAGCTGATGGGGGACGCCATGGTGTAGGTCTGCAGCGTGGAGCCCGAGCTGCTCACGGGACTAGCCAGGGTGTACGTCACTGGCTTTATGCTCTGCGCTAACTGGCCCTTCACTGCTATGAGAACTGGCTGGTTGTTCACAGGCGAACCTATAGGGGGGACACAGGGGGAAAGAGGGGGGATTTAGACATAGATTAATTAATTTAAATCATTTTCTAGCTAACAAAGAATAGAGATTTTTAAGCACTTTTAAGAAATAAGTTGAAAAAAATACAACATGCTTTTGAAAGAGTAGGGATTTAGACATAGGTTTATACAGTTAAATTAATTATCTAGCATTGTACACATTGTATTTCCTGGTAAACAATGATTATTGAAAAGGGGAAGAGGTGGGAAATAGACACATGTACGCAATGTGCCGTTATGATATTCTGACAATATGATAACATTAAAGTTGCTACGAGGAACTTTTAAATATTTCTGAAACATTTTTCCTCTGCTGATCATAAATTACATGTAACAGCAAACGAGACCATCAGTGCAAAGAATGATATTTTCCTAATGCCTTTGTCATGGGTACGCTCATCCTGGAACAGCTGGCGTAGTAAAAACACTACCGCTTTTGTCCAAAGGGGGCGCAAGAATTAACAAAAGCTGAAAGTTCCTCGGAGCACCTTTAAACAAATATAGCGGTATTGAAAAACATGAATCTGGCTGAACACAATCTTTTTGTTCTTACACAACATATAGAATATTCAGGTCATAACTAAACGTGTATGATAACACAATACAGTAAATAATTGAATAATTCTAAAGAAAATTGTAATAAAAGCAGTCCTTTAAGCAGCTGACATGCTCACTTTCTACACATTATATTTTGTATTATATTATACATATACACAATGTGCTCAATACATTTCAAAACTTGACAACACAACATTTTAAAAAAATCAAGCTTTTTTTTCCAAATATTTTGTACGAACCCTGAATCAGCCATGTTGGTCCCGTACCTGTTGTGTTGTGTGCGTAGCGAGCTTCCTGGATGACGGGCAGTTTGGGCGGGGGCACGCTGGCTAGCTGGGGGGCCGGGGGAGGGGCAGGGGGCTCTAGTAGCTCCAGGGGCACGGGGGAACCCTCCCGGGACAAGCTGTCAGGGGTCTGCACCCCACTGGAGTGAGCTGAGAGAACGCTGCCAGAGTGGTTAGGAGACACTGGGGCACTCCTAAAGGGGACAGACGGACAGACAGACAGACAGACAGACAGACAGACAGACAGACAGACAGACAGACAGACAGACAGACAGACAGACAGACAAGGGTCAATGATAGATAGCCACTAGGTATATAACTTCACTCCCTGATATTGTGCTAGTTAAAATTTCACGTTCATTTTTCACATTTTCTGTTCATTTTGTTTCCCGCTTTTTTTGTGATAAGGGAGGAATGGAAAATGGTTATCAATTCATGTTTTACAGGGATATTTTGAATCAGAAAAGCAATGACATTTTTTTTTTATATTTGCATTTTATGTAAGGTATGTTATGGATTGAACAGATTATACACTGCTTATAAATCAAGGGTAAAATGTATTTGATGAGAGTGTGAGTGAGTGAGTGAGTGATTGCATATGTTTTTGTGTGAGTGAGTGAGTGTGTGACTGACTGAGTAACTGTGTGTTTAGTCCTACCTGGATGAGAGTGGTCCGTGTGGGGTTCTGAAGCAGGGCACGCCCCTGGGCCTTCGTTTTCTGAAGGCTTGTTCTATGAGCTTCCCCTCGGAGGACGGGTCTATCCTCCAGAAGGAACCTTTCCCCGGCTCCTCCTGCGACCGCGCCACTTTGATGAAGTAACGGTTAAGGGACAGGTTGTGACGGATAGAGTTCTGGAGAGGGAGGGAGAGATACATATTAGATTTAAGACTTTTTAAAGAATGATTTTAGATAGAGTTCTATGGAGGGGGCACACACACAGAGACAGAGAGAGACAGAGACAGACAGACAGACAGACAGACAGAGTTTTTAAAGAATATAAAATTAAAGACCAATTTTAACATGGGTTGGAGACAATGAAGAATAAAATATGACGGTTAAGGGAGAGGTTGCGACGGATTGAGTTCTAGAGAGGGAGATACATAGTTATTGCACAGTACAGGGAAGAGCGCTTGCTGATGTAGCACTGTGCACCACCAGAAGATTTTGCTGAGAAACATATTCCCTCATATTTGCATTATTCTGTTTCATCTATCTATCTTTGTGTCTGTCATCATATTCATCCTTTATTTAAAACAGGCAAAAATTGCTAAGAAACAATGTCTTATTTAAGCAATGGCCTGTCTGTACTGGAAGATTTAAGACTTTCAAAGGATTTCTTTTAAAGCCACTATGAATGAAATTAAAGACCGATTTTACAAAGATATTTTTATTTTTTGGAGAAAAATAACATACATTACTGCGTGTTAGGGACAATTAAGCATAAAACATGACTTATTTGGTCCAGTGAAAAAGGAAAAATATATTCTACAGATGTTTTTCAATATTTGTTTTATTTCATTTGGAATGTTTTTTTTTCAGGTCATTCAAAATGCGCAACTATTAAAGCCAAAGAATATCCTTAATGTGTCACTTAAATGTTAAAACCAGACAATAACGGATCATAGTCCCATCTGCATTTGTAAATTATTTAAAAAAAAATATTTTAATGCGAATAATTATTGAGTTTTCCTTGAGGTCTATTATAGCATTTTTAAGACTTCTGAACAATTGTTATAAGACATTAACAAAAACAAATGTAGCCTTTTATTAAACAAAGTTATTCAATATCTTTCAAGACTTTATAAGGATGTGTGTGAACCCTGTAAACTATGCCGTGTGGATTTTGAGCAGACGGCCATGGTAACCCACAAACGTGAAAAAATAAAGAAACCAGTCTGGATTTTTCTTGAAATCTTCATCTCTACATAACTTATTGAAATTGCTCCAAATGAGAAAAAATAAAAAATTGGAATCTGGTAGAAATGTTGTCAGTAGTTTATATTATAAAACCAAAATGTTCATTCTACTCAATCATATGCCTATAAATAGTAAAACGAGAGAGACTGAACATTTGGAGTGGTCTTTTCATTTTTTTCAGGAGCTGTATACCTCACCTGCCAGCCCTTGTCTGCGGTCCTGTAGTACGGATAGTTCTTTGTGATGTGATTGTAAATTCCGTTGAGTGTCAGCTGTTTGTCTGTTGCCAGGGTGATGGCCTGGACAATCAGCTGTGCATAGGAGTATGGAGGCTTGGAATCATCCTAAGGAGAAATGCAAATTCATGAATCAATTTATATTCACCATGGAAAAAATACGCATCATTTTATTTGTAGACAATATAAACCCCCATTGGTCTTCATGTAACAACTATTTCCATTGTTATTTTCTCCAGTTCTCTCCCAAAAAAATAAAAATCCCGTCCAATTTTTTCAGTATTCTTCGGTAAGATATAACCTGCTAACAAAATTCCCAAAACATGCAACCAGCAAACTATGGACATTTCTTATTGAATTATGTAATGCTCTTTATATCGACTAATTGTTGTATCTCTAGAATCACCAAAGTGCGGCTTAACTAGGGACCGCAACAAATGTGCTGAGTACAGTTTGTTTGTGTCACATTATTGAGCAGAATTAAAGTGCTTAAGTTGCCACCGGAGTGTGTGAGAGAATAAGACATGTTGTGATAAGTTAGTAATATTAAAGGACACATTTAAAGCCAGGCAGAGTGGGTTGCACTACGGTCAACATAACACTAGTTTGTTGAATTTACATTGGCCAGCCTCCCATACTAAAACCTCACACACAGTTTCACACACACACACACAGTATCACAGACAGACAGACAGACAGGCAGGCAGGCAGACAGACAGACAGACAGACAGACAGACAGACAAATACTGGTAAAAAAAACACATCAGAGCATTTAAAAGAAGAAGTTTGGAACAATAATTTCAAATCACATCAGAAGACAACCAAGTGTAAAATATTCTGCACACACACACACACACACACACACACACACACACACACACACACACACACACACACACACACACACACGCACACGCACCTTGGGACTGTCCCCTCCTGAGTTGTCCTTGTCGTTGTCGGGCTGGGAGTTGTCATTGATGAGCTGCAGCTCTGCAGACGTCACCATGCGACCGCCCATTCTGTACGAAGAGGAGCCGGCACCACGCGGGCTGGACGGGCACGAGTTAGCAGCACTACAGAGGGACACACACACACAGAAATATTAGTCTCAAACTTTCTTTATTTCTAGGTAACACATTGAAGCAAATGCAAGATAAGATACTTCATAGATTGCGCTCCATTTTTTCTTTGTTTTTAAGTTTACGTTGAAATGTGTCTTTTCGCATTATCCCCTCTCAAGTTCCCACACTCCAGAGGGGGTCAGAGCGCAGGGTCAGAGCGCAGGGTCAGCCATAGTACAGCGCCCCTGGAGCAGTTTTGGGGTTAAGTGTCTTGCTCAAGGACACAATGGTAGAGATGGTGGGCACCGTAGATGTAATACCAGCCACCACTAGTTTTACTACTAACACCTTTGAAGCGCTCAAACCTAAAATATACAGCAGTGTTTCCCCCAGCGCTTTATAGCTAAGGCGGCCGCCTTAGCAACGCCAGCCTCCCGCCTTGACTACCAACCGACCCCCAAGAAAAAAAAAAAAAATTTATTTAATTTTTTTTTTTTTTGTGCTGCACAATTAATGTACTAGCAAGCGCGATGTGCGTGTTGTGCATGGTCATAACTGCGCGAAAGGCCGCGATTTGCGGTAAAAAGCATGTGTCTCCAAGCGTTTCTCTATCAGCTGCTCTGTGTCTGCGGCTTTGCGCGCGCGACCGTACCGCACCGCGCGCGACTACGGCATACACGCGGGAGAGTTAAACGAGCAGAAGCAAACCGAGATTTAACTGGTGGCGATAATAAACGCAGTGCAGTTCTTTGGGGATATTTAGCTGAACAGAAAGAAGTGATGGCCCAGGCAAGTTTCAGTAAGTGTTTACAGAAGTGCCAAACTAGGCCTACTGTCTTTGAAATGCATTTAGTCATTTTAAGGGGAAAACACATTGTATTTATTATTTAAAGTTATTTTTCAAACAGCATGCTAGTGTAGGCCAAGAAGATTTATTTTCAGAATTTTCAATGCTGCTTTATTTTTATGTTTTAAATTGGGAAATACATGTTCCAAAACGACCTCTGTATTTAAAAATAAATCAAGCAAGTAGGCTTAAAATAACCATTAATCGCACAAGAGCCCCCATCCAAAAAGCAACTTTAAAAAGTTGTATTTGCACTTTGATGTGCATACACATGTTAAATGTATGGTCCATTATTTGTATTTAGTGTGTCTGTATAGTATTGCACCAAAACAGTAGAAGTTTTCTTTAATTGTGCTTTGTACTGTCTGTACGTTTACACATAATTTGTACCTGCACATAGCAAACAAAATTGCAAAACTGTAAGGTCAGTGTCTGTTTTATTTTTGTATTCAAATAAACAGTTGTTTATTTCTTTAAGGCGCATTGGCATCTTTGAGCAAAATACCCCTAAAATTTTCGCCGCGGCGCTTAGCGCCGCGCCTCCCCTAGCCCAGGGCAGTGACCACCTTGACTAAGACATTTCCTGGGGGAAACACTGTACAGTGAGTAGCGATATAAGTCCCAGAAGGGCAGAGTGTTTCATCTGCAGTCTGTGCTGCAGTGGCCGACGTCTATGCAAATGGCCACTGCAGCTAAAGACTGCAGTCACACAGCTAAAGCAACAACGCATTCACATCTTTAATGGGGTCTAATTATCCATTCAATACAGTGAATAAACAGTGGGATAAAAATACTTAATGTAAAAGGATGATTTTCCATATCTAAAGGTGTAGTCAGTGATTCTGTAGCACAACTGCTGTCAAAATCACTTTGTCAAAAACAGTGAATATCTCCTCATGATCCACTACCTGTCCGTACGCGCCAAAACTAACGAGCGCATCATAACGTGGTAAAATAAACAATTCACAGCAAGCACACAGTAGCGTTTGGTGATTAGTTAAGTTTAGCTTCTTGCATTAACAAGCGGGGGGCACGCTAATGCTCCCCTTAGCTACCAGTGTTTGAGCTAAGCTAACCTGGATGAGTGACATATGCCCCTGACTACATCAAAAATGCACGCACAGTTACGGTCACTACTCTGACTGTGTGTGTGTGTACTGTTTTGGACAATTTTGAATGGACACATGTATTCAAGCTATTGAGAGTAATTTGTGAGTGAGTGAGTGAGTGAGTGAGTGAGTGAGTGAGTGAGTGAGTGAGTGAGTGAGTGAGTGAGTGAGTGAGTGAGTCCCTGCGTTCAAATACCCGTTCAACATGCCCTCATTCACTTGCCCTCGGGGGAATTTACATGTGTAAGTAACAATATCTTGATAATCTGAGTTACCATGTCGAAATGTAATGTTTGTTATGCTATGGAAATGGCTTTATGCAATATAGGCTACCTTAGCAGAATGATATAATTCTGTATTATTTGCATTCAGAACTACCTATGTAACTGACGGTCCATTGCGACTACAAGGGCAAGTGGGTTCCATTTAAATCCCCCGCCCAGTCTCTCTCCGCGCTCCAAGTTCCCTCCGTGCAACGTATGCTGGTACGTCATACCAAGGGCTGTGGGTAAATGAACGAGGGGAAGTGCAAATACTAATGGAATGCAGCTAATGAGTGAGTGAGTGTGTGTCTGTGTTTCTGTTTGTCTGTCTGTGTGTGTGTTTGTCCCTCCCTACCAACAGTAAACACACTTCATCTCACAATAACCTTGAAATGACTGTAGGAACTGAACAGTTTGGTTCACAGCCATCTGCTTGAGATCAGGAGCTGAAGGGATCTAAGTCTGAGGTGAAGCTGCCTTTACTCTCTGAGCTGTAACGCCTATGAACTAAGCCTAAGCTGATCACACACACACACACACACACACACACACACACACACACACACACACACAGTGAAGGGGCCATGTCAAGGTCAGGTGACACCTCAAGGTCGCTGTGGGGCAGGTGGGAGGAGGGGGAGTGACTTATCTTTACCGCCCTCAGCTGATCTGTTATGGTTTACAGAACTTGGCTTCAGAGAAAGACCTGAACTTAGTAAGAGTCTGCATGAACTATTTCCCCAGTAAGTTATATTTCATTTCAGAACAATATTGTTTTAGAAAAGTTTTAACTTGAATTTTTGGCCACACTTTACAACAATATATATATTTTTTTACACAGCTGAATTCTTAATAATTATTATTTTTATTAAAATAACCAAATGTCCATTCAAAATGTCCCCTTTTTGGCTTTGCTGTTCTGTTGAGCACTTTTCCAACACTGTCGAGCAGAATTGATTTACCCAGAAAGTGTGCCACTTTATTAAAATAAATAAATAAACGCCAATCAATCTTTGGTGTAATCATAGCTCTACTAAATGACCAAGCAGCATTTGTGGAGGAGAATGTTTTTCTAGATCCTACCTACTTACCAAAGCCAATGCCTGTTTTAAGCCTGTGAATAGATAATAACTTCTATTTGTCCCGTACGATGCTGATTTGTGTTATGTTAACGTAAGAAAAAAGAAGGTTAATAAAAACCTTCTCCCCATTTATGAACAGATAATAACTAGTAGTGTTCTGGTACCTGATGGGGTGCTAAGGCCTTTTTAGTTTTAGAACTTTTAACAGACAATAAGGTATAATTGTCCCGTACCTGATGGTGCCGGTGGGCGAGGGCAGCGGGCTCATGAGGTGCGCGATGTTGTCTGGAATGTTGATGGTGAGCGGGGCCATGTGAGGCTGAACGGGTTTCACCGGAGACTCTGGGGACTCGCGCTTCTGTTTCCGGCCACTGGACAGAGCCGTGAAGGTGATCTTTATGTTGGTGCTCGGGAACCGGAACGTACACCTGGAAAAAACACATTAGAAAGGGGTTTAAAGGTCACGTGTTATGCACATTTTTTAAGTTCAAAATTGTAAATTGGGATTCATCGAGACACAATTTTCATGGTGTTTTGTCCAAAAAACATTTTATATTTCTAACCGAGCTATGAACGATATCTTAATGTTTGTGCTCGGGAACCGGAACGTACACCTGGAGAAATACACATTAGATAGAGGATTTTAAAGGTCACGTGTTAAGCAAATTTTTTGGTTCAAAATTGTAAATTGTGTTTTGTCGAGACACTGTTTTCAAGGTGTTTTGTCCAAGAAAAAAACATTTTATATTTCTCATAGAGCTATGAACGATATCTGAATGTTTGTGCTGAGGAACCTGAACCTAAAAGAATACACACACAGATAAATGATTTTTAGTAGACAATGTTATATTTTTACAATATGGCCTCTTTATAGTCACATATTAAACAAATTTTCAGGTAAAAAATTGCAATTTGGGTTTCTACAACAAACTGTTTCGATGATGTTTTGTCTATAAAAACATGTTATTTTTCTCAGCCTGTCTGAAACACTCCGTTTTATAACCTTTCTCTTTAAGCCCAACCTTCTAAAGAGCCCAGTCTACACTGATTGGCAAGTTAGATTCAGGGGTATCTGGGGGTGTGGCTGATCACAGGTGGCGGTTTATGCTAAGTAAAGTTCAGAATGACCGGCCGTGGCTTCTCCCCTTATGACGTCATAAAGGGAGGGACATCTGACTGGGGTTTTCAGAAAGGTGGAAGTGGAGAAAAAAA
Source organism: Hyperoplus immaculatus (assembly GCA_949357725.1). NCBI lineage: Eukaryota > Metazoa > Chordata > Actinopteri > Uranoscopiformes > Ammodytidae > Hyperoplus > Hyperoplus immaculatus. The sequence continues at coordinate 24,961,040 of OX442364.1, read as the reverse complement.
AGAGGTCTCTAAACACACCGTAGACCCATATTCATGTTTAAAAAAACGGGAATTTTGAATAATAGGTTACCTCTAAAAAAGCTCTCAGGGCTTACAGAGACACCCCCCCCCCCCCCCCCCGTCAATGAAAACACAATTTAAAAAATGCCGAATCCAATCAGCGAGTGCATGATAACACCACATCAACCTCAGCTGGGACAGAAAGTGTTTCTGATTTAATTAGCGAACAGACACAACGTGGAAGCTAATTACATTTGAATACTGATTAAATGACTTGATGGAGCTCCATTCTTTCTCCCAAACAACGACTGTAAAACCCTGTGTAGCAAAGGGTTTAGTAGATGGTTCTTTGTTAGCACACTGCAGAGTACCATGGCTCAGACTGGGGTGAGTGGTTTGGAGGAGGGGGACTTCAGTGGCTGACAGAGTAAATATAAAGAGGTGCGGAAAATACAGTAGCCTCAGCAATATGTTAAGAATTTAAAAAAAATATTATACTGCAGATGACAGAGTGCACTTCTTTTCTGTGGGTATTCATAAATGGTGCAATGACTTATTGATGTAGTAGATAGAAATACTAAAAGTGCCCAGCCCGATATGCACCATTGACTTTTAGTATTGGATTCTACAGCTGGACATACAAACAGAATTACCAGTGTAATTTTAACTAACGCCAAACAAAGCATTTGACTTAAATGCAAAGACGTTGCCAAAATAAACTGAAAGAAGTCTTAGGGTTGATTTTTTGAATGTATTGAATTAATTTTAGGTAAAATGAAAGCATGTGTATAGTTGGTATATTGTAGATGTGACGTCACCGAGAAATCTTCAACATTCACAGCTGCTAGTGGATGTAAGTCTATCTTGGTATCAGGCTGAGCAAGATGTGATGAAATCCTTAAAATAACTTTAATAATAGCTTTTATCAAATTCTGACAACTCTCTTTGTGTAACTGACAGAGTGGGGACAAGGATTCTAAATATATCATCACATAATGAATTATCAAAAACAATCCTTGTTCTTTATGTTCGGCCCCATATTATTCACAACACAAACAAGCTCCGCTGTCAAATATAAGGCCATCTTTGATCAGGGGATATTTAAGAGGACTGTATAAAGTCTTAATCTATTCTTTTTTAACACTCGAGTGAGGTTATGCGTTTGTTACCTCGCCGTGCCTTCGTGGATACTTTTCATACGGAGTAAAATTCGTCCCACTCTGCAACAGTAGTTTGTTTTCATAGACTGTGTTAGAGCATCACTACTGTTTTCAAGCCCTCTGAGTGAGAGAAGAGCGCTCTATAAATAAAATGTATTATTATTATTATTATTATTTACTTTGACTGGACTTTTTGTCCGGTATGAAGCTGCTTGTGCTGCTGTTATCAGTGCTGATTATTGGTGTTGCCTTTGTGTTCCACTACTGCGTTTATGCGCCCAATGTCTGGAACGGACTGCCAGAGAGTCTGAGGTCCGCTGAGACTCTCAGCTCTTTTAAATCGGGTCTCAAAACGTTCTTGTTTCCCTTTTAACCTGTAATTTTTTTTTTTTTTTTTTTTTTTTTTTTTTTTTGGTAAAATGTTTTAATTCTTTTATTTAAATGTTGTATTTTTATCCATGTTTTAAATTTGTTCATTTTTTTTTTTTTTTTTTTTTTTTTTTTTTTTTTGTATTTGTATTCTTTATTTGATTTTAACCCTGTGAAGCACCTTGAGTGGCCCTGTGCCTGAAATGTGCTCTATAAATAAAATTGCCTTGCCTTGCCTTACTGGCCTACACATTGCTTTTAGTTGTTGACCATCTTTTGTCTTGTGCTTATTTGAAATGGCAAAGAATAAAAAAAACCTAGTGTACTATTGATATTCAAAAAACTTGAAAGAAAACACACAATGTCATACATTTTCATTGCCCTCCTTAAGTTTTGTATGTGCTACTAAACGTATACACTGGGATAAGTTAGCATTTAGCCCTGTATGTTATTGTCGTAACTGCCCATGTAGCTACAAAGTTGATTTGGTCAGATTTGGTCCATTGGGAAAGAATTAGGAAATGTCTGACCAAACGGTGAGTAACCACGCCTTAGGAACTGACTAAGGACTCAATGCCAACTTTTAACACTAGTCACAGACACTCAAATCTACGGTAACATACTGGTTCCATACTTCGGCCTAATACAAACCTATTGCTTAACTGACTTAACTTTTCAACACTACAGTATATGCAACGCAATGCTTTTGAATCCAAAACCAGACATTTGTTATTGTCTTTGTGAGGTCTGTATACATATGCTAAGCTATGTCCATACAGTTGAGTATCCCCCTTTAAAGAATGCATTCATTAAAACCTGTTTATCAAAGCCTATTTTTTCTACTGTTAGAACAATGTGGCCTGAACTTCCCCCCAAAACACACACACACAGAAGTTGCTACGCTGGAAAAACTGTGAGTACGGCAAACAAACAAAAGCTTGGGCTAACTGAAAAACTTTCACTTGGTGTGTTGCACCCCCACTCACACACTGCAAAGACTGTAAACAAAAGACCGACAGCTAGAAAGGGAGAGAGCCAACTTGGAGAATGTGTGGGTGTGGGAGAGAGGGGGAGAGAGAGGGGGAGAGAGGTAGAGAGGGCAGAGGGAGAGAAGGGAAAGGGGGGGGGGGGGGTAGGGAAGGAGAGAGAGGGGAAGTGGAGGGGGGAGGCATGAAAAATGGGTTCAGTCCTGTTTACATCACCAAGGAGGAATCCCTGGAATACAAGCGAGTTGTCCCCTGGGCCGTGGCTATGCGTGTTCTCTCATGCTGTCAATACCAAGCTTTACCCCTCACCCCTTTACAAGATTCAAGATTGTTTTATTGTCATATGTAAAACAATTACAGAGCAGTTGCTGGCAATTACATTCCTAAGTCGTGGGCTCTTTCAACAGTGCAGTGTCATATAAAGAAAAAGTAAAAGTATAAGAAAAACACAAGTATGAAAGCTGAGCCTTAAATAATACTTGTTAAGGGGGCGCTCCGGTGGCGTAGTGGATAGAGTGCGTACCATATCGGCTCCGGCCTTCGTTGCAGTGGTCGCGGGTTCAAATCCGACCCGTGGACCTTTACTGCAGGTCATCCCCCCTCTCTCTATCTGTCTCCCCATTTCAACTCTGTACTATCCAATACAACTCAAAATTATCTTTAAAAAAAAATACACTACTACAAACTCCCAGAAAATCTGAGGTCTCATTGGCTTTTAAATGTTTTGTCATATTTTACATTCGCTTTTCTAATGCTTATTCTAAATCTTGATGTATTTCTTGCCCACTGTAAAGCACTTTGAATGGCCTTGTGTCTGAATTGTGCTATAGAAATAAACTTGCCTTGCCTACAAGGAGCCTGAAACCTCCTTCTCATTGAGGTGATGGCTACAGAATAAAATGCACTAGTGTTTGTATGGTTAACCTAACCCTAGATGAGGGCACAACGTGACTCAACCATCACCTTAGGTAACACAGGAAAACGTTAGCAGAGCAGACCAAACAAAACATTTCTTTGTAAGTGGTTTCACATTGAGAGATTGCACAATAGCAGAGAGCTAAGAGTGGGGGTGTGGGTGTGGGTGTGTGTGTGTGTGATTGGCAGAGAGGCAGGTTGGCTCGGTGAATCAACTGAAGCTCAAACGTAAACAGGCTTGGTTTGTTTTGGTTTTATTTGGCCAGAGGTGTATTCATCCATTTCTGGTTTTGTAGTTTCACTGCAAACTGTTATTTTCATTGTCAGTTAACTTACGGGTTTTACTGTTTTAAATGTTTGAGGGGCTGTTTACACTGTGAAAACGTGATAGTTTTCACAGTGTAAGTTTTTAAAAAAAAAACCCGTTCAGACACAATTTATCTGACATCTTCACCCGTGCACATGTTTTCAGAGGAAACGGGACGAAATCGATGTAGTAAGCATGCCAGGCCAGCAGTTGGCGGTACAAGGTAGTAGTAGATAGCATTTCCGGTGCATCCAGTGTCGGCTGTAAGAATTGAAAAAAAAGGCGCGCCTGCTCCTGTTTGCTTGTAGGAGCGATTGTTGGCACGATAACAAATTCATCAGCAACAGCACAACGTCCATGAGCACAGTGAATACAGCTGGGTGATCCGCCATTGTTGTTGTTGTTTTCCAACTGGCGCACATGGACCTACAAAGACGGCGCATGCCTATTTATCTCCAAACGCAATGCGCATGTGTGAGGGTGGAGCCGTGACGTCAGCGTCATCAGGGGGAATGGTTTCGGTGTTGACAGGAACCCAAAACCGTTAAGTTTTCCAAAAAATCCTCCCTCGGAGGTGATCTCAAAAACCTGCGGTTTCATGCCTGCGTTTGCTGTTTTCCTGTAAATGATATAGTGCAACCGCGGGAATTTTTCCGCGTTTGCACCGTTTTGTGTTGTCGTGTAAAGTGCCCCTCAGAAAGACTATCGGTTACATTTGACCTCTGACACCGATACCTTGAATGACTTGTTTTTCAACCAACTGTCCAAAACCTACAGACTTTACATTCAAAACATAATAAGTACGGTAAATAATAGAGAAACATTCCTTATTTAAAGAACACATACTTGGATATATTTCCTTATTTTATGTTTTTAATTAAAATTTTCTATTTTTATTTTAAAATTGTAACTTTTTTTTCCACTTATGTTCTCTATTACTATATGCACCAATAGACCAAGACATACTCATTGTATGTGTGAACTTAACTTGTCAATACACCAAAACTCTCATTATGATTTAGCTTGATTAATAACTCAATACAATTAATTGCTCATTAAAAACTGTTTGCATTTAGATTTCAGTTGATTAAATTATTGTCCCCGCACGCACGCACACACACGCACGCACACACACGCACGCACGCACACACACACACACACACACACACACACACACACCTTCTGAAGCCGACTCATACTTTGACCCTTATTTTGTCTGTATCAGTCATTCAAAAACATGGCTTCCCTCCAAGCCAAGCAGGAAATATTTACCGGAATACACACGCCAAGTTTTTACACCCCATCGATAAGGTTAAGGACAGATTAGGGTTTAAGATTCCGTCTGTGATAAATGTTTCTTATGGAAGTGGGTGGCTTGATACAACAGGCTACAACTTGTGTGTGTGTGAGTGTGAGTGTGTGTGCGCATGTGTGTGTTTTTGTAAAGAGTGAAGTGAAACCTAGCAGACAAACACTAGGGCTGTCGCGATGAAGGAATACCCCGTGCGGTGAGTCAGGTTGGCTAAACCGTGCGGTATGCGATATAATTGCTCCACCCCTTTTTTAGGCCTAATTATAGGTCTATATTTATTAAGCCAACTTGTTTGTACCGTATTGGTCCGAATGTAAGACGTGTTTTTTTCCCCATTCAGCTTAATAATAATAATAATAATAGGCTATATTTAATATATACAGCACATTTCTCGCACTCAAAGCGCTTTACATAGCTTCAGTTGTGTTTATTTAATTATTTTAACGGTTGGAACCAACACTGTCTGTGCTCTCGGAAGCGGCCGGGGCATGCGTGTGTGCAATGGGAGAGAGAACGATTTGTGTGGAGAGAAAACAGGAGGCACGGGAAATCGCAAAAAGCCAATGCAAAGCCTCAAATCATTATGTTGCGAGTCAACGTGTCAGAGGCAGGAATCCGCTGTGCGATCGACTTTTACTGTGGCAGTAAGGAGAGATCAGATTGCCAACTGCGCTTTTCCTTTTACCCACACCACAGCCGCCGTAATGTTTAGATTTCATCATTTGCATCAAAGCCCTAATGATAATAAGAACAAGAGGCTTTATTTAAACGCTGTCCATGCGGTCGTTGTGATTGTAACTTTATCGGCTGTAAACTGAAACTAACGGAGATCGCGGAAGCCTTCCAAACGACAACTGTAACGTACCCCGGTTATCATTTCAGCCTTAAACCACGGCGTTTATTGCTTTCGTTTCAGCACTAGGCTATGTGATTAACTATGAGCATTAAATAAATGTTGCGTCTCAGATGCCGAGGACAGCAGCGAGGCTGACCGAACCAGAGCATAGAGAGATGACAGCGAGAGCGATCACAGCGGAGCAGAGGAATAAAGTCTGTAGTAAACACATCAGAGTTCAGTCTATTTGTACTACTGTTCATTTGTAATGAAGGAAAGTGTTTTATTAAATGTTCGTATATGATTTTAATAAATACAATTAATTTCCTTTTAAAAGCAAGATCTGGTCTTCAAATCTTTTTCCAGATATGAGTTTAGAAAAACAGGGGTTCGTCACCTTTTATAACAGGTCCATGAACGTCACGTGCGGTTGTTGCGGTGACCGCCCATGCTCTGCGATTGGCTTGAAAATATTGCAGTATTTCATCTGTGCGGTTATTGCGACAGCCCTAACAAACACTAACACTGCTTCATTTAATTATCAACCAGTTAGGGTTAAAGGGGCAGTCAGCGATTCTGGAGAATACTTGTTTTCCAATTGAGTTTTTCAGAATCACTGATTGCACTGAGTTTGACAAAAATGGATTTTGACGACATGCGTTCTGTAGAATTTCTGTATCCACCTTTAATTTCTGGATTAATGGTTAATGTCGGGAGATGATTGGAGACACACAAACACACACACACAGACAGACACACACACACAGTGGCTGGCAGAACTTTGACTGTGCTGGCCCTAGAGTTGTTGTTATGACCCGGTGTTATGAATAGTTCTGCGTCTACTTCAGCCAAACAGGAAACTATGAGACATGTTTAGGATTTTTAAAGCCAAAAAAAAAAAAAACTGTTTAAAAACAAAATAATCTGCTTTGGCAGGTTCATAAATGATAAATGATCTAAAGTCTGTAGTAAAGGAAGGAATTTACGAGAACTCCTTGAATAATCTCTAAATATGTCAACATGGGTCTGCAACACTATTGTGTTTATTTAAATGTCTCTCTTCACGTGTGTGTGTGTGTGTGTTTCCTCATACATTTTTCCCTTTTGTGTTGCTTTGAAGAAATGAGCCTGAGATTGAGTCATTGTTTTGCATATGACAGATAAACAATCTTGATTTGTGAGTCACTATTTGCGTGTGTGTGTGTGTGTGTGTGTGTGTGTGTGTGTTTGTGTGTGTGTGTGTGTGTGTGTTTAAACTGAGGATTTCAGATAGTCTTATTAAAATGAAGGTCTTTAAATGCAGGAAAAATGTAAAGTGGATCAAATTAAGTATGCACTGATAAAAAAACATGTGCTTCATTTCGTAGTGTGAAAGGGTCCCTGCGTTATAGTTAAAGACCTCCTTCACCGGTGGAAATATAAAGGTGTATTGAACTCTGAGATCCTATGTAGTATAAAAATAGAAATCGGTTCATCCTAGCCTGAGAAAAGGCAGAAAGAGCTTTTTATGGTTTCACTGTCTAACCCTACATTATTGTAAAATGTAGGATTAGGATTAACAGGTCAGCTGGGCCAAAGGAAGACTGAGGAAAGACTGAGGGAAGAAAAACCTCATTCATTATATTATAATAGCGATTTTATAATGATAGAACACCGGTTCCGTATGGGTAAAGTATTCCTTTAATATAGAGTGAATGCATTCTCTGTTATTTCAGCTTAGATCGTTAGGAAAAGTACAAAATTCGCACTATGGGGACAAAAAAAGCTACTAGTGCCCCGATCTGCATTATTAGACCACGCATCAATATAAATATTATACATTGTTTTTTATGTAGGTGTTGCATTGTTGTAGGGAAAATAATTGAACTGCCATCCGTCACAGCAGGCGAATAAATAATGTATTGATTGCACACATTGGTTCATTACCAAGTGTGAAAGCATGCATGGATAATTATAAAACTCCATAAATAAATTGTATCTGCTGGCGCTTTTCTGAACGCTCAAGGTCACTGTACAGTAAAAAAAACACCATCAAAATCAATGCAATTCAAAAACACACACATACCAGTAATGATAAGAAAGACAAATATGTTATATAATATGTGAATAATGTACCAGTCAGGGAAATGCAATGGTGGACAGATGGGTTTTGAGTAGCTGTTCAAAGGATGTAGTCATGCGTCACCTATTATTTCAGCTCAATGGGTCAATATTAAATGTATGCAATTGCAACTATGGCGACCTCAAAAATTCACAAATGTTTACATCCGCTTCAATGCATCGTATGTACATTTGCATTACATGTATAGTAAGCCTATATTACACACATGTACTATGCTGCTAACATATTTACTGTATGGTTTATATTGAAAATGCACTCCATATTCTACTATATAAGAATTGCTATTATGTATATGTAGGTCAATGTTGAATCTGTATACACGAATGGAATGTGTATTGAGCAACTTGAGGAATGCTGCTAAATTTCGTTGAGCAATAACAACAAAAAGGGATTCCGAAAATATGAGTGAGTGAAAGCATTTGACTCTTAAATCTTCAGCAATAACGTTGGTATGTTGTCGCAATGTCCCGCATAGTTGTGTGTTATTGAGGTGCGTGTGATTTGAGTGCAGGCAGCAGGGCGATAGTTAGCGTAACATCCAGGCAGGGCGGGGACGGGCCGGTTTGTTTACGTTCAGAGGTCGAGAGTGAGAGAGAGAAGGAAGCTCCCATTCACAAACACACACACTACTGCCGCAGCTAGCATGTTTACATGACAACAGCGCCCAATGTAAACACCATATTCACCCCACTTAGATAACAGAAGCTAGCCAACACTGTAGCTAACAATAAAAATATGTCAACAAAGACCCAGAGCATTGGCGACAGGATATACGGGAGTTGTTGCTAACATGCTAAAACACGTGGTCCTCGCGAGCATAAAGCCCAATGTTGTTTAGGTGTGTGGCTAGCATTGGCCTACATACACACACACCACCACACACACACACACACACACAGATAACATATGAAACTTACATGCGTGGTAGTTGTAATGGAGGGGCGCCCCGTCGCAGGAAAACGCCGTCCACAAACACCCCGTTTTTGCCCAGGCATCGCAGGTAGAAGTCCCCGTTGGCGTGACCGTCGTCGCTAGCGGTGAATATCTCCAAATGTCGCCGAGAAATGAAGCTCGAATGCCCCATGCTCACGTCCACGGAGCCCTGGGAAGAGTTCCGACCCACAGTCACCGAGCGTTTCTTCATCATGTATTCGAATTCGCGGCCCTCAAGTCGGGCAACCGGCCCAGACGATCCGCTGCTTACAACCATGGCCATGTTTAGAGTGTGGATGGTAGACGGGGGGGGGTTAAATCTCCCAAAAATGATAGAAAATATAGCACTATAGTAGAAATAATGATACAAATAATAAGACCCAGATGTAGGCCTACAGATTTGGCCCGTGTAAAAGCTACAAAGAGGGGGGCTTCAAATTCAAAACAAGGATTTTAGAGGGGAACATGCGAGGCTAAGGGGACAGCGGCTCCTCCGTCCGACCCACCGCCGAGAGAAAGGGTGGCGGAAGGATCAGTGTTGCCAGATCTCGCCAGAGAATCAAGTAACAAGGCCTATAAACATAAAAATAAGGCCAAAAGAATCAACCTCATAGCTATCCCTGACCATTTCAACCATTGCAAATCGCCTATGTTATATCATATACATCATGTAGCATACAATAAACAAATATATTGTCAATTTCTACAATTATAATAGGGGATTTGTATTGCATTCACTTCATTACTAACATACAAACATGACCAACAGAAGCAATACAAATTCCTTATAGTAATTGTATAGATGGAAAAGATTATCTTTATTGTAGGTTATGTGATGTGTATAAGATTGTCTTTTTGCAAGTGTTGAATAAATAATCTGGGATATATATAAATATACAAGGTCTACATTAGGCCTACATTCTTACTTATTAAATCACTCATCAGTGCATCACATTTTTTTTAAATATATTTTTAATTAATATTTCATATTAATTGAACAAATGAAATGCATTATTTGCCTTCTTTGTTTGTATTGTTATTGTTTTATTTTTTATCACAGCCAATAGCCTATATTTGTACACGACTGTACAACAAAAATCAAGCCCAAAATCGCTTGTAAAAACCAGACATGGCAACCCTGTGACTGATCCAACCGAACTCGACAGACCGGGCGCTCAACCAATGAGAGAACAGCAAGCTGGTGCAAACTGGAGACGTCAGCCAATCACAGGCGAGGATTAATCCGAGGACGCAGATCCCAAGGTCGGTTGGTGAGTAACAGCACTCGGCGCGTATGCTGCTGGGCGAGCGCTAAGAAACGGAATGTAGCATTTTTTATTCATTTTTTTCTCAAACGTACACATAACAGAAAATGGATTGAATCAACCAATTTACACGCGTAATGACCCACTATTATCACACCAGTGTTAAAAATGACCGATTATTTAAGATTATGCATCGATTTCTGAGCGTAATCGGGTGTAAAAATGCAGGAAATAAGCACGTGTGTGTGAGTGTTGGGGGATGTTATGTATTAGTGCAGGATAGATCCATCCAGCTCCCATCCACCACGTCATAGTAGCACGGTGCATGCTGGTCGTGCCCTTCCACTACAGAATCCATGGTCGGGGTTTGCAAGTCGCCCCCTTTGCAGCACCTCGATACTCTATAAAGAAGTGATGAGGTTAATATGTCCTTTTACATGTTAAATGATCATTGCTACAGTGTGTAATCAATGCAAATAAATGATGTTGCACTGACAGACAGATTTGATATCACTCCGCGTGAATTCGAAAGGGTTAAATAATCCCTGCTGTACTTTTCTGCAGGCAAATCGCGTTATCTGCAGGGTGAGTGACCCCGCCATCTGTAGGCCACTTGTTTGTAAACAGTGTGTGTGTGTGTGTGTGTGTGTGTGTGTGTGTGTGTGTGTGTGTGTGTGTGTGTGTGTGTGTGTGTGTGTGTGTGTGTGTGTGTGTGAGTGTGTGTGTGTGTGTGTGTCAGCCAAGGCCTCTATCAGGCTCACCATAACACCTTTTGACAAGGTGCAGTAAACTAACTAATGATCACGTCTGTTTTCTCTGATAGCAGCATCAAGGTAATAAAAACAAGATGAGTCAAGTAAATGAGTCAATCTTTATAAAAGTGATTAATTGTGACAGTGATTAGTGTGAATGCTAGATGACATTTGGTAAAATAAGATAAGTAATATTTACAATAAATCAATTCTAAACAGTGCAAAAGGTAAGGCAAAAGAAAACAGTATAATGCTGGATTAAATTATTATTTTTCTCTAAAATTCTACACATAATCCACCATGATGACAGTTTAGGGAAAAAAAATTGTTTTAGTTTTGTGCAAATTTATTAAAAACAAAAAACGGAAATATAATATGTTCAGAAGGATTCACAGCCATTGCTCAATACTTTGTTGTGGCACATTTGGCAACTACATCCTCAAGTCTGTGGTAATATGAAG
>OX442364.1:24942123-24947123 GCA_949357725.1 Hyperoplus immaculatus | reverse complement strand
AAAATCCAACTTGAAAATGTGGACAAGACATGGGCCTACAGGAAATATTGTTAAACAGCAAAAACCCCTTTTGTAATAAGACACTGGTGCTCCATTGTTGTTTTCCATCTCTCTGGCATGCCTCAGCAGATTTCTTGCCTGTGTGTGTGTGTGAGAGCATAGAGTATACGTTTGCTGCTTGTATGGGTATGTGAACCCACCTGATTGTGTTTACCTGCTCAATTTAAGCAACGCAGCTCAGGGTTCACTTACTTTTTTTTTGCACAAACACAAGCTGGCAAATAATTTGTTTCAGTTGAGGTCTTTTGATTACACAATTGATTTCCGGATTTTTTTTTTTTTGGAATTAATAAACACACATCTGGTATTTCATATAAAAAATACTGGTATTGATAAAAATTAATTAATAATGGTTAAACTTAATATAATTCCAAAACGCTCAAGGGGTTAACATACTTTTCAAGCGGCACTGTACATGTGTGAGTGTGTATGCTAATGGTTGGGGTGTGCTAAAATAACCCTGAACATGAAACCCACAGCGCCTGTTTGGCTAGTTTTTTTTAAATGGTATAGGAGCAGTGTCTCACAAGAATACACAACAACAATGGTAGTCATTCAAATCAAAGCATTTTTAGTTACTACTAATTTGTTTTACAAGCTTTTTTCAATCTTACATAAAAGGTGCTATGGCAGGTTGAAATATACATATCAACTCAACGTACACAGGTGACAGCAATGAGGTAAATAATGCATGTGGTATCATTGTGGAGTAGTATTTTTAAAAGCTTTCTAGACAGTTTTAAGTCCTGAAAAATACATTCTCAACTCCACCACAAGTTGACAAATCATGGCAAGTGTTCATTTTACAATTTGACACGTTGTTTCAAGTTGTATTGTGTATATCTCCTATAGGATGAGTCAAGTATGTGTGTGTGTGTGTGTGTGTGTGTGTGTGTGTGTGTGTGTGTGTGTGTGTGTGTGCCTATCGCTTTTCAATGTATGACCAGTGTACCCAACAATGAATTATATATAAAAAATAAAAATATATTGTTTAAACTACAGTAGCACAGGTAAAGCACTATATTTTAAACACTAGTAATTCAATGACATAATTCATAATGTTTAGACATGTTATGGGATTTTGTATGAACATGTTTTGAAACACTATAGCCAAATTCAAAACTGATCCCCAAAAAAATCATACAGTATATTCCCAATCCATTTCCACGGCCTGGAAATCAGATTTTTTTTCTTAAAATGTTCATAAATCTTCCAGGCTTTTCTCGACTGTGGGAACCCATGTATGTATCTCATATCCTTCAAGGTGGGTTCACAATAGTCATGATTTTTTGATGATGCCGAAATTCCAGTGTCAAAGTCCTTATCACCACGGTATAGTCATTGCTGTTGTGAACCTTGGCCCCCCAACTTTACACACACACACACTGTCCGTTAAAGTATGTCATGTTTGACAATGTTCAGCTCTTCGTCCGACACACTAATATTTCCCATGTACCAGAATATCCACAAGACCAGGCTCAGGAAAATCAGCAGCGGTCCAGAGAACACGAAAAAGTCCCAGAAACTTATGGGTGCGAATATGCCCACAAAGAAGAGTATGAGGCCGGCTATGTCCATGATTATAGCCAGCGCAAGGAAGAAGGATGTACACTGCCTTTCCGCCATTGCAGAAATCCCAATATTTTTTTTTAAATTGTCAACAAAAATGTAAAAAAATGGGTAACCAGGGTTCGATTCCCGATCAAGGGCAAGTCCAGTAATGGGGGGTGGGGGGGGTCCTTAGGCAAGACCCCTTGATGCTATAACTGCATATAGCTCCAGTTGTAAGGTTGCTTTTGTGGATAAAAAGTGTCCGCTAAAGTGACATGACGGATGGGTAGAAGACGTCTGAAGTGTGGGGAAAAAGTTGTGAGAGCTAGTCGATCCAGAAAAGCAGTTTTTAAATGGCAACACACCTTAACATTTCTCTCATAGCTCATAGCAGGAAGCCTATCCGAGCACAAACACAGAACACAGGCCCCAACTTTGTCTTACTTCATTCCTGTAGAGGGCTGACTTGTTTTGCACCTTTGGTCTAATTATACAGTGACACATAAACACCATTGTCTGTCAACCTGTCTGTCACTACAGTATAAGGCCTCCAGATATGTGGACGTGTATTTCATAAATCAGCAAAGGGTGAAGGTCACTGTCAGAACAACATGTGAAAGGTATGTGTGTCCGTAACAATGTGTGTGTGTGTGTGTGTGTGTGTGTCCGTAACAATGTGGGGGGTTGGAGTTGTGGAATGAGTTGGAGAAAATAAAAAGAGCAAAAACATAATTCAGCTTAAACATATGTTTCTGTACTGATTGTATTGGCTTAGTTGATTTTTTTTGTATGGCTTTGTACATCTTTGAATAGTCTATAAATGTAAATAATTGGTGGACATATGCATACAGGAGTTTCTAACTGCAAACTTGGTAAACATAATTTGCCAATGAATAAGGGGTGGAGAATGAATAGGCTATGGCTTCCTTCTGCTCCTTTTCTAAATAAGGTTGCGTTCCGAACCGCATACTCTTTCTTTTTTCTATTCTACACACTACATCCGATGATAAAAATAATCTAGTTAGGATGCAGTAGGCATACTATTGGGACATACTTTACTCTCTTATTTCATCATAACATTGGGCCTTGATCTTGCCTCTTGCTTTTATATCCGTCGCATCCCGGTTTGTTTTCATATGGAGGCTTCGTCGATGTGACGTCACTTCATGTGCGCAATGGATTGTGGGTCAGAATCGCCCAAATAGGATGCATTTTTCAACACCAACAATCTTGGCCGCATGAAGTAGGACATCCGGGTACTTGTAACCATCCTAAATCTGGCCACAAGAATCGGGACATCCTAAATCTTTTTTCTACATACTATATAGTAGAAAGTATGAGATTTGGAACGCAACCTAAATATTCTTGAAACAATAAATATTCTCATTGTCTTATATGCTGTTTCACACTTGTTTCTTTTTGTGCATTATGTTTGAAATAAAGAAGAAGTTAAGGAAGTGTTTACACAAAGATAAGCCTGCCATTAATTAATTGGGTCCCCCTCGACCTTTCTGTTCTGCTAATGTAACCATAGGGATTCGAATTTGGTGGCTGGCTGCATCAGTGTGTAGCATCTTTTATCAGATCGTTAAAAGCTTTCTCTTGTCTACAATACAGTTTAGACCACACACACACACACACACACACACACAAATACATACATATTTACCCTTTATATTATACTACCAGCTCTGTAGGGCGTACACACTACATTCAAGTGTTTCCCATATATCTAACACGCTACACTTAGCACATCACTGTTATAATGATAAACCCGCTGTCACAAAGAGGAACTCAAAGCAATGGAAACTTCTCTGCCTGCAAACACCTTGTTTGACCAGTCAAGCTGCCACTATTTGCCTGCCCTGCCCACTTCCATAGCAGCTGTTCAATTTACTGTAACCATTTAAAGGTGCACTGTGTAACTTTGGGTGTGTGAGAGAAGTGAACATTTTCTAAAGGTATATTCTCATAATAACTGAATGAACAAACTTTACTCACAGGAAAAAATGTGATACCTGGAACACTGTTTGAAGTTGGAAAGCTTCCTGAAAAGTCACTGTTTCACTGTTGTTGTTATTTACAGCAGCAGGGCCCACAGTTTGGTTTACACACGTATTTATATTATTACGTTTGGTTCCAGGTTCCTCAAAATAATTTTTATTTAAGATGATAGAATTATTCAATACATGCAGAGAAAATGCGTTTTGTAAACTAACTCCAGGCTCTGTGAATGTCAACAAATCCCCCTCCTCTGAAACTGCATAGTGCACCTTTAAAGTGCACAAGGGCTGTCTATCATCATAGCCAACTCTTTATGTGTTAGAAGTTGTTTTAGCTGTGGCATTTACATAAGGTGTGACTCCAATTGTTGGATCAGGCCATTCGCAAAATGTAGAAAATACAGACGTACGTTATGCGGAAACAAAAGTCGCAATTTGATCCATTGTTAAGGACCCCTAAGGTTTTGTTTAGCCAACACCACACCACTGACAAAAAGCCAGTCTAACCAGTTTGAGTCTGTGTGTGTGTGTGTGTGTGTGTGTGTGTGTGTGTGTGTGTGTGTGTGTGTGTGTGTGTGTGTGTGTGTGTGTGTGTGTGTGTGTGTGTGTGTGTGTGTGTGGCTTTGACGGTGTATTCAAATAGCAAACATGACTTGACAACATTCTGGTATCTGCTACTGCCCTTAAAATGTATATTAAATATGTTCGGGGACAACCACAGAGCATTTGTATCAAAAGCAATTAAGGTTGAAATGTTGTAGAACTATTAAAGAAGTAGCATTTCCCCCTGTTGGATAAAAATTATGAAATTATTGTTTATGAGAAGGCAAACTGTATTTTATGGTTCAGAGTTTTTGCATTGCAGGTTGATTGAGGACACTGACATCATGTATGTGGGAACATATTCAGTTTAAAATTACTTTAAAATATGTACACAGTGGTTGGCAATAGTTAAACATATTCCAGTATTTGTAGAATCAATATACAGCCGCGGAAACAATGAAGAGACCACTCCAAATGTTCAGTGTCTCTTGTTTTACTCTTTAGAGGCACATGTTTGAGTAGAATGAACATTTTGATTTTACAATGTAAATTACTGACAACATTTCTACCAAATTCACAATAAGAATATTGTCATTAAGAGCATTTTCAATAAGTAAGGTAGAGATGAAGATTCAAGAAAAATCCAGACTGGCCTCTTAATTTTTTCCGGGGCTATATAACATATACTTTTGGACATAAATAAGGAATGAAAGCAGTATATTTCTGGAAACAGGGCCTGAATTTAACCAACCAGAAAAAGAGCCTCTATCCCATATCGATCCCATTGGAAATGGGTGTAAGTTAACTGTATAAACCAAATCGAATTGCTTAATTAAAATGCAG
>OX442364.1:24907123-24932123 GCA_949357725.1 Hyperoplus immaculatus | reverse complement strand
GATTAAGCCTGCTAAATGATGAGCTACACACCTCAATATAACTGTGTGCTTATCAAGATGACACATATTGTAGATGTCAACACTCCCTTGCTAACCCCTCCCTCTGGGAGAATTTACAGAAGCTACGGTGGCCTTCAAGGACAAGAAGCTAGTTGCTATAAAGATGGCATCATCCACCAATGCCTCAAGTCTTTCCACAATATCAAGTGATGAGGTGAAGATGTATTTTAGTTATTTATTCTGTAGTACTTCTTCTTCTTGTGGTGCATTTCCCCCAGGACGCCCACTATATATAAAAAACACGTAAGGCCGTTAAGTGTGTCTGTTCTGTGCTACTAACATGGCGGTGCAAAATGCATATAGAGATATAAAATGCTCTTAATTTCTTTTTTTTTAAGATATTTTTTTGGCATTTTTATGCTTCATTGACAGTGTAGAGACAGAAATGGGGCAGAGAGGGGAGTGACATGAAGAGAACGACCGCGGGCCGCTGCTGGCCGAGGCCCATGGAGGGGACGCCTTACCGACTGAGCTAAAGGCTCCCCAAATGCTCTTAATTTCAAGCAATGATACACAAATTAAAACATACTTATATTGTATTCCATTTATACCAAGTCTTTTCAGAATCAGGCAATACAATTCTACACACTGTACCTTTAAGAAAACAATTAAATTTTATATAACACTGTTAAAAAAAAGCCAATTGCCAATTAAACTACAGTTGCAGGTTTTCCCCCAGACTTATACCTGAAGTCAAAGGAGAAATCCCTTCTATCCCTTATGGATTATTTCAGTTGTCAGTGTTTGGAAGTCAGAAGTTGAGCTGATATATTGGTTCAAAAAACAACATACAGGTCTATCAGTCTAATCCTATCTGATGACACAAACACAGAGAGCGTTGCTATAGGGATTAGGGTTAATAGGCCTGGCCTTGAGTCAGCATGTATAGTGTGTTAGTATAGCAGGGGTTTTAGGAGCCCATTCAAATGAACTGTGTGGACTTAACCCTCAAGTTAAAGGCACCAGAACTAAGATGGTCTGACAACTACAGCACGTGTGTGTTTGTGTGTGTGTGTGTGGGGGGGGGGGGAGGGGGTTGTGTGTGTGTGTTAAAAGTGTGTGTGTGTGTGTGTGTGTGCAAGAGAGAGAGAGAGAGAGAGTGTGTGTATGTGTGTATGTGAGAGAGAGTGAGTCTGTGCGTGTAAAGGCCAGGACACACCAGTCCGACTACCCGAAAATGGTGACTGCCGATCCAGGCAGCTCCAGTCTTCCCGTCGCGGCCGAAAAAGTGCAAAGAACACACCGAGCCAACTACTGACTTTCCGTACGCTCTGCGCTTGCGCGGGACGTAATGTCTCCATAACAGCAGGCGGCGCTAATCTCTATTGTGGCACGAAAAAATACGGAAGCCGGAAATGATGGGACGGCTCTCTAGACCATACACATAGATAGAAATACGTATTTATATTTATGGACCATAAAGAGCACCATTTTTAGCAGAGAGTGTCGAGCATGGTGTCGAGCAGTCAACAAGGGTTGATGCATGTGAGTACGCGCTGAACGAAACAAACAAACGCATTAAAACGATGGCTAACTGTTGTTAGCTGTTTGTGCTACCCGCCTCACTTCCGGGCTTCACTGATTCGCTAGCCCTCCACAAATCAAATTGCTCCAACTGAAAGACTGCCCGCCGCCGATTGAACATGTTCAATCGGCTCAAAGGAAGCCCGACGACATCTACGACGACCGATTTCACGGCACACACCAAACCCATTCGTGTCCCCGCCTCCTTCAGACTCTACGACGGCGATTATCAGGCCGGTGTGTCCTGGCCTTTAAAAATGTGTGTGTGTATGTGTGTGTGTGTGTGTGTCTGTGTCTATGTCTGTGTGTTAAAAATGTGTGACTGTTCGTGTGTGTGTGTGTGTGTGTGTACTTGTGCAACTATTCTTGTGGGAACCAATTTGAGTTTTAGACCTTAAGAGTGAGGACATTTTTTACATATTTATTTATAAGGCTGTGGATTAAGCTGACATAAAGAGCTTGTACAGATCCTTGTTAACTCCCAAATCAAAAATATCAATAAATAAATAAAACTATACAGCGGATAAATCAAATTTTTAAGGTACACACATCTCTGATTTATGAACACACACACGGAGCCCATAGAGAGATATTGACCTTGGGAAACTAATTAATCTGTTTTGCATATTTACAGCTTTTTGTTGAGTAATCCCACCGGGGAAAACAACTGTAGCATAACTGTTCTTTCACCCGTAGAAAT
Organism: Hyperoplus immaculatus; assembly: GCA_949357725.1. Taxonomy (NCBI): domain Eukaryota; kingdom Metazoa; phylum Chordata; class Actinopteri; order Uranoscopiformes; family Ammodytidae; genus Hyperoplus; species Hyperoplus immaculatus. Next base: position 24,929,839 of record OX442364.1, on the reverse strand, counting down.
GCAGAGGGGGGATTTGTAATATTCATAGATCTATTTTAGCCTTCGCACGACCTCTAAAAAGAAAATACACCGACCATTGTTTATACTAAACTTTCTCTGAACTTGCCAACACCTTTAGGCTTTCACTATGTTTTCTTAAAATAATTTTTTTGGTTTTTTCAAGCTTTATTAGTCAGTACAGAGTTGAAATGGGGAGACAGAGGGAGAGAGGGGATGACCTGCAGTAAAGGTCCACAGGTCAGATTTGAACCCGCGACCACTGCAACGAAGGCCGGAGCCGATATATGGTACGCGCTATATCCACTGCACCACCGGAGCGCCCCCGTTAGTATGTTTTCTTAACTCTTTTTTTTTACAGAATTATTTTTGCTTCTTTTATTAGACAGTTTGGAGAGACAGAGATGAAATGGGGCAGAGAGGGGGAGGACATGCAGAGAACGACCCGGGCCGGATTCTAACCCTATTATTGCTTTGTTTTCAACCTATTTGATGATCATCAAATAAGAACAACCTAATGATCCATTGAAATGGTGTAATAAAGTAATTTAACATGACTATCATAGCGCATGAGATACAAAACATTATATGTTATATATTTATGTCATGGATGGATTTGACCGGATAAGATATTTTTTTCTCTCCAAATCAATAAAACATCCGTCCGAGCTGTTCTGGTGAATTTCTTTTCTGCCATTGAGGAGACAGTGAAGGCATTGTGCTTCCACCTCATGTATTCCCTCACTTTGATAACGTGTGTATTAATATCCATGGACCATGTCGTTTATTCAGCACACTGGAATAATACAGAGCAGATAACACACAAGCTTTCTGCAGTCAGTCAGAGGAGAATGTATACACTGGGCTGATGATGGTCTTTCATGACGTCAATGGCCCTGTGTGTGTGTGTGCGTGCGTGCGTGCGTGTGTGTGTGTGTGTGTGTGTGTGTGTGTGTGTGTGTGTGTGTGTGCGTGTGTGTCATTTATGATCATCGGAGGAAAAATGAGACTGTTTCAGAAATATTTAAAAGTTCCTCGTAGCGACTTTAAAACAGAATGAATACTAAAATCCAATATAAAGTGTTGTGTCTTGTGTAGTAATATTTTCTGGAGCAGGTGTTTTAGTCAGTGCGTCACATGACGTTTTAACGATGTTCACACTCGGAATGAATAATTTACAGATTTCTTCTTCAATGTTAATAATGAGTCTGAGATGAATCATGTATTCGTCCCATTTTGAATTGGAAAACTAGCCATTGTCAAAATTACAAGCAGATTTTTGGACAAAAAGCTGTTGGGAAAAACCTGTATTCAAAAGCATATGTGGTTGAGTAGAAACCAAAATAGTTTTTTTATTTTGTTTTTTGATGTTGGCTGAATTGCTTTCTGCATATGCGGCACACTAGATGATAAAACCTTTTCTTTCTAAAGATAGCAATCTCTACATTTCCATTAAGGTTTCCATATTAACCTCCACAACACCTTTAATGAAAGATCATATGAGGTGTTTGTAGGTATTTGAAGACCTGCATTTTACTAAGTGTGAAAAGTCCTTATGTGTTAAATGCAATTATAAAAGAAGACAGTATAGTATGTAGAGAACCAATGTTGAATATGTCCTTAAAGCCACTACGAGTAACATGGCACGTTGGCGTCCCCTTTGGATAAAAGCGGTAGTATTTTTACGATGCCCGCTGTCGCAAAGCTGTTTTCTAGCTTGTGCCAGGCGCGCGAGTGTGAACTGAGAAGGGAGCAATTTAGTGCATGTCCGTGTGTTGAAAGTGTGAGGACTCTTTTCGGCTCCGTGAGAGTGGTTTTGACACTGCATCAACTAATGCCAGTCACTGCCACACACACCTGATTGCAATGAGTTGATGCAGCAGTGTCACCTAACTACTCTCTCTCACGGAGCTGAAAGATTACGTGTCCGACTCCTCACAGAAAGTGAATGAACGAGAGACGGAAGTTAGTATGGATCACGATGAGGAAATGTGTTTATGTTGTTGTAAATAATGACTATTTCAGATAATGGTCATCTGATGATGGTTAAGCAAAGCAAACTTTGTGTTAGTACCAACCGCTCATTCATTTAGGAGTAAACACTGCAGTCTTGTTTTGCTCTCGTGAAATTGTATACACGTTGCTTGGCAACGCCCTGGTCCCGCCCGTAGCTTATATCACTCTCCCTTTTAGCTTTTCTTCATTGCATTTTTTCTTTGATGGTTCAGCCCCGTTATCAGTCATTATGACGACAAATAACTGTCTCAAACAAAGCTCCCGCTCCCCTTCCCTCACCTGGAGGGATAGGCTTCTCAATTCACGTTGCTGTGCCACACTGAAATCTGCGACCAATACGAATATGTGACCATAGAGCCTGCACGAGCGAACCGATAATCGGACTGGGTGTGCGACCAGACCAAAAGCAGTAATAAAAACTATTTAAAAACGTCTTTCTTTGCACTGATGGTCTCGTTTGCTGTTAAAGGTAATTTACGATTATCAGAGGAAACATGAGGCTGTTTAAAAGATATTTAAATGTTACTCGTAGCCGCTTTAATAGGCTGTGTGAGAGTGTTTTTCGAGGTCCCTATGTTAATGCATACAGCCTGAACAGTGTCTAAGAGAGTATAAGTACGGGATGAATTGTGTTCTTGATATGCAGAGACCTTCAAACCTGCTTTCACAAGACACATAAGAATATCACTTGATCCACAAGTCTTGCATTAAAGTAACACATAAAAGCTATTGCAATGTACAAGTGCATGATGGTACAATTTTGTTCAAGTATTTTTTGCATGTAGACCCATTAAAAGGTGCTCAGAGGAACTTTCAGTTTGTGTTAATTATTGCACCCCCTTTGGACAAAAGCGGTGGTGTTTTTAACTACACCAGCTGTTGTTCCTGGGTGAGCGTACCCTTGACAAAGGCATAAAGAAAAATTATATAAAAATTAGCATTCTTTGCACTGATGGTCTTGTTTGCTGTTACATGTCATTTATGATGATCAGAGGTAAAATGAGACTGTTTCCGAAAATATTTAAAAGTTCCTCGTAGCGACTTTAAAAAATGACAATGTCCCTATAAATATGTAAAGAGTAAGAAGAACATCCTTGCTGTTTCTGGTTCAACTGTCCCCTGAGGATAATGTAGACCAGTGCTTTTCAAACTTTCTCTGTGTCTGTGTGTGTGTGTGTGGTGTGTGTGTGTGTGTGTGTGTGTGTGTGTGTGTGTGTGTGTGTGTGTGTGTGTGTGTGTGTCTTCACATGCCTTTGGTTTCTTACCGGTTACAGTTATAGTCACAGTTGAGATTTGTTTGGAAAGACCCAACATTCTCTGGGGGAAAAACAATATGTATTCCCCAATGGGCTAAATAAAATGGTATAGAAATGGGGAACGTTGAATGTATTGAATAACATCTAGTACTTTCTTTGTCAGTAATATGTTTTTACAAATGTCCAAAAAACAAGTTTTGCTTCAACATTTGTCACTAGATTTCTTCATCAGCACATTTGACCAAAATAGAAGAAAAATAAATATCTACATAGCAACAACAGTAATGCTGAGTCTTGATTGCTCTATTTGTATGTGTGCATTTAAAACAAAATAACTTTGCAAAAACAATAGCCATTCTCCATCAATAACAATTATCCACCATATTTTTTCATAAATTAGCAAAAATATAATTATATTATTATTTCTATTATTACAATTATATTCTGGAATCCCTTTTGATTTGCTTGAACACTAAACAATATAGTCCAATAGCTGCTCTATCTGTGCGCATTTTCCCAAATAGAGAAATTAATTAAAATGTAATTGTGCAAACACTTTGTATTTAATTGTAGTCTATGTTATTTTAAATTGTACTTTCACTTCTATTGTATTTGGTCTGTTTTAAGTGGCTTTATCAGGCCAACATTGCAAAATAAGACCTTGTTTTTAACAACATGCCTGTATGAATGAAGGTAAAAAAAAAAAATAATAATAAAAAAATAATTATTGACAATGATATTTTCCCTTACCAGCTTCCCATTGAAAACAGCCACACAACAAAACACCAGTGCCTCAGTCGAGAACACACACACACACACACACACACACACACACACGCACACACGCACACACACACACCCACACACACACACACCCCTGCCTCTGAATCAATGCTCTCCCGTTAATTAACTGCTGTACTTTGTTCACAGTCCTACCTTCAATTACATTAACGCCTGATGAAAATCGTTTACTTTATAATTGTCCTTTACATGTCTGTAATTGCTTTTAAAGCGGCTTCGATCAATATATGTATATGAACAACAGGCCACGGGGGACATTTTTGTTAAAGAGTAGAAGCTAGAATGAACTGGCTATACACTACTGGCTCAGCACCCAAGTAAAAACTGGAGGAAATTTACCGGCTACAAAGGTTTCTCAGAAATTGATGGAGACCAAAACTATAGCTGAAATAGAGTAAATATTTGCCATATGGTAAATGGACGCCACTTATATAGAGCTTTTCACTGTATTTTTCACAGACTCAAAGCGCTTTACATTGTTTTGTACACATTCACCCATTCACACACACATTCATACACCGATAGCAGCAGCAGCTACCACGAAGGGTGCAAGTTAACTATTGAGAGCAATGTGGGGTTCAGTGTCTCTTTGCCCAGGGACACTTGGACATGTGGCGGGGAGACGGGGGATCGAACCACCGACCCTGTAACCCAGTGGACGACCGCCCTACACACATCACTACAGCTGCCCGGAGCATTCAACAATCAAAGAAGGCTACGCATGTTAGCTTCTTCTAGCTAGGTGTTGTGTTTTAGAAGTGACAGTAAAGACAGCAGACAGGTGAACCTTTGCTGCCGATATCACATTTTCAAGATGTCATCCAAGATCACGTCAGTTTTTGGAGAAGGTGTAAAAACAAATTTTAAGTTTGCGAATTTCCTGTTGGGTCCCCCTTTTTTACATAACCTTTGTTTACATACCCATTTACAGAGCATAGGCTGTGTATTAAGACCAGGTTTTTTCCAGCGCACACACAGTATGGATAGGTAGGGGATTGTGAGGAGATATTCACTGATTTTGACAAAAATATTTTGACAACAACTCATTCTCTGGAATCACTGCCTACACCTTTATATACACAAATAAACACAAAGGCAGACTGAAAAAATGCTAAAGAACTCAGGTCCACAAACTTAAGAAACTCTTACTGCCCATAGTTTGCTGTCTAGAAAACTAACCCCATATTTCATCCATAGTATACGACCCTCTTAGAAGCAATAAAACTCTAATGATGTCATAAGATCAGCCCCAGCAACCCAAGTCTAGAACGTTTTGGTCGTCGAGGTTACAAACCAACTAAAGCAATATACAGCAAGTTATGGCTCCCAGCTTCACTAAGGGGATTTTGACATCTAATTCCACATATCAAGAGGGGCTTGGCTTTTTGGACCATGAGAAATAAGAGGAATCTAGTAGTAATCTAGTCGGGGTGAAATGGATAAACGCAGTGCAGTCACATCACGATCCCTGTCTCTATATATACGGATGACATTTCACACAACTACTCCATAATTCAAATGTTTTTACAGACACCACGCAGGCAGGTAAATACATTAGCTTGTTATTTTGAGATTTGTGTGTATTTTGCTTCCATTACATGTCTACTTTGGTACAATAGGGCACATTAATTAACAGTTAGTTAACGCTTGGTTAAGCAAATATTTACTCTATTCACCTGCAGTGTTAGTTTCCTACCAGACCATCATACTTAATTTCATTAGTACAGAAGGTCTGGAATCGCTCAATTGACAAACGTTAACTCACTTGAAGGCGGGTGTCTGTTGAAGTTTAAAACTATTGGATCTGCCCAGTGCCACTCTGGATCTGCATTACGTTTGGTTCAAGGCTATTCTGCAGTGTCTCACTTTATGGTACAACCCGTTTCCCTGGAGATTACAGGTCAAGGCTTGGACGAGTCGCACCATTGATGGAGATGAACCCAGAGGTCGATGTAATTTCCCAGTTTGTAGAGTTCCTTTTGAGATGCCAATTCCCCTCGGAGCAGCGAGGGACCTGATCGATGGTATTGATTCTAACTTCCATCAGGAGAAATGATAATATATATACTGTAGGTCATGAGCAGATAAGGGTTTGACTGTCCTTTTTATCTTCACAGGCCTCCGTAGTTTAGATGGATGGATGGATAGGTAAGTAGGCACTGTAAGTAGATAGATATATAGATATATAGATGGATGGATGGATGGGTAAGTAGGTAAGTAGATACATATATAGATGGATGGATGGATGGATGGATGGATGGATAGATAGGTAAGTAGACAGACAGACTGACAGACAGACAGATAGACTGACTGACTGACTGACTGACTGACTGACTGACAGACAGACAGACAGACAGACAGACAGACAGACAGACAGACAGACAGACAGACAGACACTTTACTGACACCCAAAAACAAATCTGACTTCCAATATAGCAATAACCACAGTAAAGTCCATACATAGCAGTACACTCACCTGTGAAATATAACGCTTGGATGACACTTCAACGGACCGGGCTGTACAGGAGTTCAGGCCTAAATGGAAAACCTCTTGTAAGCTGGCTGCAAAATTCAAAATGTCCGCCGTACTGAGTCACATAGAGGAGGTCCCAGTTGACTTTAGATTACTCCAAGGAATAGAGTTCATGGACCTTCGCTCAGCAGCAATTAGCAAGTTCCATTCTACTGTACTCTCAGGTCAAAGTCTTAAAGGTGCAATGTGTGTTTTTAAAGGTGTATTTTGGCGCGATCTAGAGGTGAGATTATAGATTGCAATGCTCCATGTCAACTCGAATCTAAATGTATTGGTTTTATATCAGTATTAAAGGTGCAGTGTGTAATAACGGAATATTTAGTAGCATCTAGTGTTGAGATTCCAAATTGCAACTTGGAACTACCCTCCATTTTGGTGTATTTTCAGAAGCTACGGTGGCCTTCAAGGACAAGAAGCTGGTTACTAAAGATGGCATCATACACCACTATCTCAAGTCTTTCCACAATATCAAGTGATGAGGTGAATATGTATTTAGTTATTTATTCTACAGTACTTCTTCTTCTTGGTCTTCCAACAGGTGCATTTCCACCATATAAACACATGTAAGGCCGTTAAGTTTGTCCGTTCTGTGCTACTGTAGAAACATGGCGGTGCAACATGGCGGCCTCAGCGCCCCGCTCCTGTGTAGATATAAAAGGCTCATTCTAAGCTCATAAAAAACAATAGATACACTAACTACACACTGGACCTTATAGTCACTAATACAAGTTTGTGTTTTTTTTGTTAGTAATTGGATTTCCTGTAAAGTTAATCGATCGAAAAGTGACACACAGCCACAGACACACGTGCGCGCTCACGCATGCACGCACGCACGCACACACACACACACACACACACACACACACACACACACACACACACACACACAGCTTCCAGCACTCACACTAATAAAGACTTGTTACACTGTGATGTAAATCAGATCGCCTCATGTAAGATTTGATGTTGCAGAAGTGAAAGAGATTCAAGGTTTTTATTGCTGAGATTCAGATGCAGTAAACAAACAAACAACAACAACAACAACAACAACAACAACAACAACAACAACAGTGACTGGTTGATCAGTGTTGTAACTTCATTGTCCCCTGATGAACCTGGTTTCCATGGAGACGCCATTATCTCAGATCTTGTGAAAACAGACAAAGAGAGAAAGTCGGTGTTTAAAATAAAAAACATTTTCCCTTTATTTGCGTTGACATAATCATGCCAGGCCAGTAGGTGGTGATAATGTGTCAAACACCAAACGTCAAGCACCATAGAAGAACATTGTGAGATAGAAGCACATTGAGCGTCTTTGTTACCAGGTTGTTCTCTGTTTGTCTGTCTGTCTGTCTGTCTGTCTGTCTGCCCGTCCGTCCGTCCGCCTGTCTGTCCGTCCGTCTGTCTGTCTGTCTGTCTGTCTGTCTGTCTGTCTATCTGTCTGCCCGTCCGTCCGTCTGCCTGCCTGCCTGTCTGTCTGTCTGTCTGTTCTAGGTGCAGTTTAAATGCAAGATTTTTAAAGTCTGAAGTTTAACTACTCAGATGAAATAAAACTGCTTCAGTCTTTCTGTGAACCTGAGGTGGAGAGTGTGAGCGTTTTACCTTCATCATCACCATAGTCACCATCATCGTCATAATCATCATAATCATCAGCATCTTCATCAGCTTCTTCATCAGCTTCTTCGTCATCATCATCATCATCATCATCATCATCACCATCATCATCATCATCATCAGCATCTTGGTTTTGTGACATAACCTTCACCAAGTCGTTCTTCAAGTCGTTTCTCCGCATGCCCCCCAGACACTCCATGGTCACCTCCACTGCATTCTTGGGACTGTGATCAATGGGGTAGTGCTGCAACAACAGATCCACCATCTTCAGCCGGTCCGCGCCGTCCAGTTCACATTGTGGGATAACACTGAGTTCTCTCATCTGCCACCGGAATCTCCTGAATTCCTCTACTCCCAGTTGTTCCAGCGTTTGGAGAATAAGTTCTACGGTTTGATCCATTGTTCCTTAACCTGTGAAGATCAGAGGACATTGCCATCTCTCTGTTTTTATGGAACAAACGATTGATTCTCTAATGTGAACATTATGCAGTATCTGAGGTAAACCTCTGAGAAAAGGCTGGAATATAGGCAAGGCAAGGGAAATTATTACTACCGTGTCTAATTCAAATTCAATAACCACCTTATTCAAAGGTGACATACTCTGCACATTTCCAGGTTCCAAATACTAATCTGTGTTTTTACTAGAAACTGTTTTCATGGTAAAGTTCCCAAAAAAACCTTTATCCTGTATTTCTCACGAGGCCAATTCTGAAATCTGAAAAGATTTAGAGCCTGTAGCTTTAAGCCCCGCCTTCCAAAAAAGCCCATTCTGCTTGTATTGGCCCTGAATCAAGCTGTCAATCAAGTTAGAGCGTGGGTGTTTACTGTGACCAAGGGGAATTCCAATGTAGGATGCGCCATGAACTGCTAGGGCAAGGCAAGACGTGGTATTACTTGATTTATGATGATAACACATTCAATGAATCTATGGAATATTACATCATAAAATACATTTATTGCAAATGAATTATAGAAAATGGACCTTAGTTCCTTAATCTTAGAACTAATGTGTCAGTGAGTCTTGTCTCCTTGTTTCTCTTCGTCTTTTTTTCCCTGTTGAACAGCAAGAAAAACAGGGAACTGTACGGAAGTTGTGGTGGCAGTAAATAATGATTTCAGCGATTATACTCAAACAGCAAATACTGGCTGTTATTATCGCCCAATTCCCATCAATGTCTCAAAAGTAATTATAAAGTAAAACAGTTGTGAAACACTCACCGAGCTGCACTGTCTAGGCGTGTCTCAACAGAAAGTAAATAGATGATGTAAGGGGAAGAGTCTAAGAGAAACTCTGAAGTAGATCAAGTGTGTGTCTGTTAAATTATTCCCCAAATTAAAAGCTTAAGAGTCTTAACGTTCCATCATGAGACATGGGAAAAATAATAATTATTTGTTTATGCTTCAGTGAATCTGGATATTGGTCAGGGAACTTCTTAATTTCACCAGTTATTATGAATTTTCATTAAAGCTATCAGAATATTTTGGAGTAATCTAGTGGTGAGATTGTAGATGTCAACGCTCCCTTGCTAACCCGTCCCTTTTGTGGAGAATTTACAGAAGCTACGGTGGCCTTCAAGGACAAGAAGCTATAGTTACTAAAGATGGCATCATCCACCACTGCCTCAAGTCTTTCCACAATATCAAGTGATGAGGTGAAGATGTATTTAGTTATTTATTCTATAGTACTTCTTCTTCTTGGTCTTCCAACAGGTGCATTTCCCCAGGACGCCCACTACACATAAAAACCTGTAAGGCCGTTAAGTTTGTCCGTTCTGTGCTACTGTAGAAACATGGCGGTGCAACATGGCGGCCTCAGCACCCCGCTCCTGTGTAGATTTAAAAGGTCATTCTAAGGTCATAAAAAACACTTTAATTTTCAAACCAACAACCTCACACTCAACACTGCACTCCCGTGGGTCCTCAGTAACACACCCACCGAGTGTGAAGTAAACACACACAAGCACACACACACAAGCACACACACACACACACACACACACACACACACACACACACACACACACACACACACACACACACACACACACTAACTTTTATACCACATATATCTCCATTGAAATGTTTTGGTGAAAGGCTATTCCCACATATACACATTATACTCAGATTTTTTGCCCCTGATGAAAAAAATCACCATTTGAATTGCTACCACAGCGACTGGCTATCACATACAATCAACATGAAGGGTTGCTAATGCCTTCTGTGCCGTTGCTCAGGTGATGTCGTTAATTCCACCATCCCTTATTATTCCCTTGTGTGTGTGTGTGTGTGTGTCTGTGTGTCTATGTGTGCGTGTGTGTGCATGTGTCTGTGTGTGTGTGTGTGTCTATGTGTGTGTGTGCGTGTGTGCGTGTGTGTGTGTGTGTGTGTGTGTGTATTAGGAGATGGCACAATTCTAAATGAAGTCAGACCACCTGTTTAACTCACTTCATTTCTGTGTCAATCTGAGGAAAATATGAATCGCTTTGTATGCAGTTTGGTTGATTCGTCTGTTATTTTTTGAAATTGAGAAAACAATTGGATGAGGTAATGGGATATTCATGTTGCTATAGGCGATGAGTCTTTTTGTCTCTCGCTACCCACATGATCGTACACACAAATACACTGCTAGCTCTGATAGTGTATAACCCTCTATTTTCCAAAGAGGTTCAATTTTAGAAAATTATATATATATTTACAGCTCCGTAAAAAACTTAAGAGACCAGTCTAGATTTTTCTTAAATCTTCATCTCTACATAACTTATTGAAAAAGGTCTTAATGACAAAAAATGTACTGGAATTTGGTAGAAATGTTGTCAGTAGTTTATATTATAAAACCAAAGATGTTCATTCTACTCAAACATATGCCTATAAATAAAAAAACGAGAGACACTGAACATTTGGAGTGGTCTCTTATTTTTTTCCGGAGCTGTATGTATCCTCCCATTCCCTATAAAATATTCATTTGACCAGTTTTTCCTTCACATGAGTTCATTGTCAGAATCTAATTATTCCAAATTCCAAATTCAGCCCAAGATATTTATTGTATTAAACCTGCAGTGTGTAGAATTTTGGGTTTTATTTCCTAGCATATTTTGTAGAAAGTAATTATAATATCCATAAGTACATTTAATTTAGTGCATAATAGCTGAAAAGAAAAATTTAATAATTTTTTTTCCCCTTAGAAAGGGTTTCATATATGTCCATATTTCTGCATATTTTGGACCAAGGCCTAGTGCCGCCATCTTGAAAGTGTCATAGTTGGAATGTCATCTGGTGCATTGTTTAAAATAAAGGGTTGGGGTTACCCAGGGAGTGTTGCATTCTAGAACTTTGTAGAACTTTCTTGATGATGTCATATTACACACTGCACCATTAATTAATTAATGTGTATGTTTTTCAGTTCAAGATTTTTATCTCTGGATGTTGGATTGCTAATTCATGGTTAGCAATGTGATAAATGTCAAGTATTTTATTTATTCTGTTGGTTTTTATGTTGGTGGAATAAAAAATAAAAATTCTGTACAAAATGGACCTCTGTTTTTCACAGCAAATATACAGTAGTCCCTTGCAGACAATTTTGATTATACTTGATATTCTTTTGCCTTTTATTTTTCAACCACATCTCAACATTGTTAGATGATAGCAACACACATTTGCTACGTGTGTTAGAAACATTAACAGATAATAACTAGAAGGATTTTACAGAACTGTTGCAGTGCCTGTTTCAAGCCTGTCTTAAATCTTAAAACATATCCTCCCATTCACTATGAAATATTAATTCTCCCAGTTTCTCCTTCACATTGGGTTCCACTGTCACAATCTAATTATAATACCCATCTTGGTCTCATAAAGGAAAGCATTCATGGAATTTATTTGAGCAAAATTGGATCAAATGGACCTTCCTGGTAAAATAATAAATAAAAAATATCTATTTATAATAGAAGATTTTATCCATTTAATTTAATAAACCTCTCAGACTGAAAGCCTTGAAAGAAGTCTAGAAAATGGACCCGGTTTTTTTCCCTATCAAATGAATAGTTTATATGCCCTTCCTTTTCTATCAAAATACTCCTTCTATACTACATAGGAAAAGCAATGTTAGACGAGAAACAATTGGCAACAGGTATGTAAACAGAGCGGGCCCACCGTAGCTAGCTGACATGCCCGTTTACAGAGCCTAGGCTGTGTATTAACCCTGTGAAACCCAAGCATTGATTTTGTTGATGTAGGATTTGTTTCTCCTTTTTAAAATTGTTTTAGCAAGCCTCTGATCAGGAAAATATATTTAAAAAAAAAAAAAAAAATTCTGAGGATTTTGAGAAAACGTTGCAAAATTGCAACAACGGGTCTTAGTGGTTACAAATTTAGGGTTAGGGTTAGGGTTAGGGTTAGGGTTAGGGTTAGGTTAGGGTTGGGGTTGGGGTTAGGGTTAGGGTTAGGGTTAGAGGGTTAGGGTTAGGGTTAGGGTTTGTGTTAGGGTCAGAGGGTTAGGGTTAGAGGGGGTTAGGGTTAGGGTTAGGGTTAGGGGGTTAGAGGGTTAGGTTTAGGGTTAGGGTTAGGGTTAGGGTTAGGATTAGAGGGTTAGGGTTAGGGTTAGGGTTAGGGTTGGGGTTAGAGGTTAGGGTTAGGGTTAGGGTTAGGGTTAGGGTTAGGGTTAGGGTTAGAGGGTTAGGGTTAGGGTTAGGGGTCAGGGTCAGGGTTAGGTTTAGGGTTAGGGTTAGAGGTTAGGGTTAGGGTTAGGGTTAGAGGGTTAGGGTTAGGGTTAGGGTTAGGGTTAGGGTTAGGGTTAGGGTTAGAGGGTTAGGGTTAAAGGGTTAGGGTTAGGGTTAGGGTTAGAGGGTTAGGGTTAGGGTTAGGTTTACCCTTTTTATCTTTTGCAGATCTCACACATGTATTTACTGTAAATTATTATACTATAAAGCAAGACTGTGATTCAATGGGAGTCATTTTTCAAAACAAAAGTTTTGTATTTGTGTTATAGTTTTAGGCTAAAGTTTAAGGTTATTTAGTTTTATATAAAACTAAATGACTTTAAACCTTAAACTTTAGTGAACTTTAGCTTAAAACACAAATAATACACAATTGACTCATGATAATTGATTGGGCCTTTTTTTTAAAAAAATGACTCCCATTGAAGCCCAGTGTTGCGTTTTTGCAACATTAAAAGAAATCACTGAAAATCATGTAAATTTAACTTTTTTACTTTGGTTATTGAAGTAATATGTTACAGAACAACTTTACAATACAGGAAAAAAATATTAAAGGTCAAGTACTTACTTGGAAAATTGTTAAAATTGATCCAACAGAGAGAGCTGGGAGCTCAGTGGGAGTCATCCATGTTGTTTGAATTTGAAATGTTGCTGTTCTTACAATATTAATATTTTCCCGCCGAAATTGGTGATTTGATACATTGTATAGTCTGGAGTGCTGGAATATGTAGTATTTGTGTACATTTAGTCCTGGAAAATGACCACAAAACAGCTTCCAATAGATGTTGCAAATTTACAACAGTGGGTCTCAGAGGGTTAAGTCTTTTCTTCACTATACACACATTACCTAAAGTTAGCTGATCATGAGGAGATGTTCACTGATTTTGCCCAAAAGTGATTTTGACAACAAGCGTTCTCCAGAATCACTGACTCCAGCTTTAACTGGGCATGTAAGCATACTGACTGACATCCGTGGTTTGGTTACTTATAATAATGGCGTGTATTTATTTGGCGCTTTTCTGGGCACTCAAAGCACTTTACAGGGTTCCAGGTTCCATTCATTCACACCGGTGGCAGAAGTGTGGCTGCCATTCAGCGCCTACGGCCCCTCCGACCACAACCTCAAACATACAGCAGTCATACGCATTCACACGAGGCAAGGTGGGTGAAGTGTCTTGCCCAAGGACACAACAACCGTGAAACAAGTGGCAGGGCGAGGAATCGAACCGCCAACCCTTCGATCATTGGCCGACCCGCTCTGCCACCTGAGCCACAGTAGCCGACACAATACTAATAGCAATGTGTCCACTTAATCAACAAACTCCTACATCTCCTTTATACATTCAGATGATGTAATCCATTGATAAACTTTCTTCTGTGCTGTCGGAGCTTTGAGAGATTCCATTCAGTTTGAAAGATTTCGACAAACCAGCGTTGGAATCACACACTCGCTCGGATCACGTCGATACAATTGAGTTTCCAGCAGTTCATTTCCATCTCTCCATCGAGGCGGCCATTGATTTCATTTCAATAGAGAGACAGGAGTATAATAACAGAAGCTCCTTAGTATAGGCTTCACAACAAAGCGAAAAAGTATTATTAATTTTTTTAATTTGTTTTGCTCTTAGCAGCAAAGCCTAGTCTTAAAAGCCTTTATCATGCAAAGTTACACTCTCACACTGTCCCTGTGTTCCAAATCAGAGTTTTAGGGCCACGGGAGAGAAAGGAAAAAATCAGATAAGGACATTTTTTTTTCATTATGTCGAGAAATGTCAAGATTAAAGACGAATACTCCAACATGCTATTGGAGTTAGTGGGGCATTTATGTATTTTCAGCATACTACAATTGACATGCATGTATTGGAACATCCTAAATCTTTTTCTAGTGTACTAAATAGTAGGGAAGTATGGGGATTGGAACGCAGGGTGTGTGTCTGATTGTATGTGTCACCTCCGTTTTGCACGTTCTATCTCATAATTGCCTAAAACAACCAAATATTGTCAGTATCAACACGTTCTCGGCGGCTTTATTTTCTCACACTCACACAGTTCATTATAAATCGCTGTTTGCAGAAGGACTAACATCTTTGAATTATTCATGAAAGTGTATTTTTTTTTTAGTCCTTAATCAGTTTTTTTCTTGCGCTCGAAACTGTCATGGCGCATTTCATTTCTAACTGCAGCTTTCTCTAGACTAAGAGGAAAAAACACAAAGAGGTTTGACCTTAACGGAACAATCTTTTTACCATTTGGATCAAAAAACATTTATGAGTTTTATTTTTTTTATTTCAGAAGAATACTTGCAGTGTTTTGCCTGCCCTGGAAAAATGCCAAGAAAAAGTAACTTCACAATAGAAGTGAGTAAGTAAACTTTATTTTTACATGTAGCACCTTTCACGGATATGAAATCACAGTCAATTAAAAGTAATATAAAAGTAATATTGAGGCTATAGGCTGTGTATTAAAACTGGATTTTTTTTTCAGCTCACACGGATCGTGAGGAGATATTCACTGATTTTGGAAAAGTGATTTTGACAACAAGCGTTCCCCGGAATCACTGAATGCACCTTTAAGATTTTTTTTTTTTTTTTCAGTTGCTTCAAAAATTGTCACATGATTCAAGAGATGGCAGATTTAAAGGGAGGGCATTCCAAAGATTTGGAACAACAGTTTAAAAAGCATGGCCCCATATGGTTTAAAAAAGTGTAACAAAGAGCTTGCTCATCTCTCTCTCTCTCTCTCTCTCTCTCTCTCTCTCTCTCTCTCTCTCTCTCTCTCTCTCTCTGCACTATACACCATATAAGTTCAACAGTTTTTTATATCAGGCTCACTGAGACTTGGCCTATAAATCCACAGAGAGAGAGAGAGAGAGAGAGAGAGAGAGAGAGAGAGAGAGAGAGAGGCACACTTAAGAGTTTCTTGATATTACTCCCTCGCTACAATAAACTCAGATCAATACAAAGCGAATGTGAAAGATGCTTCCAAAAGCCAGAAAGCATTAGGACTCAAACCGTGTGATATCATCAGTAATACAGCGTGTAGCTCCTGGATCTACAGAGCCTCATAGACAGTGAATTGGAACAGATATATTGGGTTTTTGAACGAGTGGTAGAGCTGCAGCTTTCAGTGTTATTTTCAGGTGATATGAGAGTAAATCTGACAATACAGCTGAAGAATGAAGCAGGAGGATTGAAAACTAATAAATAATGGACTCACACGGTATTTTACATGTCATATCTTTACTCTAATGCTTTTTAATGTTGTTAAGGAGAGGGAAAATGAACTGTTAGTAACACTTTACAATAAGCTAGCACAAAAAAAACAACTTATGTAGTAGGTAACACACAAAAAATGTAAATGTAAAGCCCAGTTCAGACCAAAGATTCGCCTTGCAGCTGCTGGTGTGAACTGCTGGCTGCAGCGCGTTGCAAGGAGTCGCAGAAGATTCAACATGTCAAATCGCGAGGTCCAGTTTTAGAACGTCCAGGCCAGCTCGTTGCGAGAAGTTGCAGTTGCATCTTGTTGCAAGGCGAATCTTTGGTCTGAACTGGGCTTAAAGGCCAGGACACACCAGCCCGATAATCGCCGTCGTAGAGTCGATAGAGGGTCGGGACACGAATCTGTTTGGTGTGTGCCGTGACGTCGGCCGACGTAGAGGTCGTCGGGCTTGTTTTGAGCCTGTTGGCCGCCGATTGAACATGTTCAATCGGCGGCCGACCGTCTTTCATTTGGAGCAATTTGATTGGTGGAGGGCTAGCGAATCAGTGAAGCCCGGAAGTGAGGCGGGTAGCACAAACAGCTAACAACAGCTAGCCATCGTTTTAATGTGTTTGTTCGTTTCGTTTTGCGAGCACTCACATGCATCAACCCTTGTTGACTGCTCGACACCATGCTCGACACTCTCTGCTAAAAATTGTGCTCTTATGGTCCATAACTATAAATACGTATTTCTATCTATGTTTATGCTCTAGAGAGCTGTCCCATCATTTCCGGCTTTCGTATTTTTTCGGGCCACAATACAGATTAGCGCCGCCTGCTGTTGTGGAGACATTACGTCCCGCGCAAGCGCAGAGCGTACGGAAAATAAGCAGTCGGCTCGGTGTGTTCTTTGGCCGCGACGGGAAGACTGGAGCTTCCTGAAACGGCCGACTCCATTTTTTGCATAGTCTGAACAAGTCGGAACAAGTCGGACTGGTGTGTCCTGGGCTTAAGGTAGCACAAAACATTTTTTAGTAAGTAATACATATCTATGTAGTAGGTACTGCAATGTTGTGTACCTTATTGTAAAGTGTTACCAAACTGTTTAATATAAAGACATCAGTATTCAGATCTTCACTGTCTTGTAACACTGATTCCTACTTCACCAATTCTGAGGTACTTGACAATCTTTGAAGACCTTACAAGTTGATATTTTTCCTCGACTAAAACAAGTTAACTTTACACTCCTAAACTTCCTCATTGTCTCCTTTTTTTTAGCCAAAAGCTTTTGTGCACGGCAGCAGCATGTCATTAAACACACCGCGGTGACTTGATAACGAGACAGCCTTTGTCTTAGGCTTTAGGTATATAGCGCCCTGTGTATGGAGCCCTGTGTATGGAGCCCTGTGCATGGAGCCCTGTGCAGTGCTGGGTGAAATTAGACCTCTCTGATTTTGGCAAATCACAGGAGGGAAGCCATTTTAATTAGGTTAGCAGTTAGCCTGGTTTCCACACAGCCCCATGAAATCCAACGCTGTACTTTTCCCTGTTAGCAGTTCATGAGGTGTGTGTGGCTATGCATCTCAAGAATGATTTTACAATATTTGAATATTATATCTAACATTGTCCCCAAAAAGTGTTATGACCCCAGTTCTCTATGTGTGTGAAATATATGTACTCAGTTTCTCAGAGCATTTATATACTAAACAATCATTTTTCTTTTCTGTCTCAACTGTAGTGGGGTAAAGTCTTAAAATAAAAAAAATCATGGCATTCTTTGACATAAGCCAGCATGTAATAGACAAGCAAATGTACTGATTTCCCAGATGAGTTTGCAGAAAAAGTGTGAACCTGAAGGTGGGAATACACACACACACACACACACACACATACGCACACACACACACACACACACACACACACACACACACACACACACACACACACACACACACACACACACACACACACACACACACACACACACACACACACGCACACACACACGCACACACACACACACACACACACACACACTGTCAAGTAATCTGAATCCCTAACTGCTCCTCACCACTTCTGGAACAAAGCCATAATAATGCTTTGTACCTAGTAGGCCTCATGTAGGCCCAAAGGAAAAAGGTCTGCCTTTCATCGCAAGATGGCCGGAACCTCCTGTACAGGGGTAACTACAACTCCGCGATCTAACAACACACACACACACACACACACACACACACACACACACACACACACACACACACACACACACACACACATACATACACATTTAGGCCAGTGTTGGTCCAGTTTGACAATCCTAAAATGTGTGTATTGTCAATATCAATCACGCTGGTCCCCCACCAGCTTCTATACTAAAGTAGGCTGCTCCACACACACACACACACACACACACACACACACACACACACACACACACACACACACAAACACACACACACATACACACACACACACACACACACACACACACACACACACACACACACACACACACACACACACACACACACACACGGTGCAGCTTAAAGGAAATAAATCAGTGAAAAAAAAAACTATCAGGGTCCAGTGTCTGTTTGAATCTAGGACATTTCTCCTCATGAGACGAGCGGTTCATCTCTGTCATATGAGCAGGTTGGCATAGCGACAGGAACACAACGGTAGCACACGACCAAATGTCACATAACACCTGGCCAGGGTTTATATTACAGCTGTATCTCTGAGCCCTTAATCAAGCTGATTGGGTTAAATATGTGAATACTTTGTACTGATGGCTCTGTACTAACAAGAGATAATCCCTGCGTTCTAAATCACATACTCTTTCTTTTTACTACACTACATACTAAAGTACAGAATGAGTTTCAGGACCACAGGAGAGAGAAAAAGATTGTTTTTCATTATGTCGAGAAATGTCAAGAATAGAGATGAATACTCCAACATGCTATTGGAGTTAGTGGGGCATTTATGTATTTTCAGCATACTACAATTGACGTGCATGTATTGGGACATCCTAACTCTTTTTTTTGGCATACTAAATAGTAGGGAAGTATGGGGATTGGAACGCAGGGAATATTACTCAAGGGTATCAATGATGTCAGGATGTTGCAGTATTGGAGCTGTTGATTGGATGAATGTATGATTTGAACTCTTGAACAGCCAATCACCTTGAGGCTTCCTATAGCGGTGTTATGTTCATTTGGGCGGTTTAAACGATTGAAAATGCTGACACAATTTTTTAGTTCTTATGTGTGTTTGCTTGTTGTTGATTATTTTTTTTAAACCAAATAAAAAGAATTATACAAAATAAATAAAAATAAAATAAGAAAGTGCTAACACAATCATGCCAGGCCAGTAGGTGGTGATAATGTGTCATATCAAACACCATAGAAGAACATTGTGAGCGTGTACATTGAGGTCATGACGCCAGCAGTTTGCTACACCTCCAGTTAGTGTTCATTTTGGCAGCTTTTTCCGATTTACTCTTACATTTGTTTCTTTCTTTAAAGAAGCTACGAGTAATTTGAGTTTCACTAGCGTCCAAGCACGTGCCGGCAGTGCGTGCATTTGTTTAGGAAGCGATTGAAAGAGAGACGGCAGGATGCATGGCCATGAGGTAATGTATTTATATGGGACTATGTCAGATTAATAATGGTGATATGACCACGGTGAAGCAAAGTAAACTGTGATTTAGTAGCGTTCAGTAAACATAGGCTGTTCCGGTCTGCCTGCCTTGAAAAAACAGACCAATGCAAAAGTATTAAACTATATCAACATTGCTGATGAAGTGGATGCAATAAAAAAAAAAATCCCTATTTGAATTCATCTTAACCTCCTACCAGGAACTTTGAAATGTTATTTGAACGATCTCATTTTTCCTCTGACGATATTTTTTCAGCTGCAACACAGTCACATAATATGGAGCCTCTAGTTTTTCTCTAGAGTTGAGATGTGAGACTTCAAACTGTTAGAACATGATGAAAAAAGGATGTTCACACATTGTCAACAAGAGGCCACATATAGCCCTGTGTCCTGCCGAGAGCTACCTGACAGTGTGTGTGTGTGTGTGTGTGTGTGTGTGTGTGTGTGTGGGCTTGTTTACCCAGACGTGTGGGCTCATTTCTCTGTTTAGAAGTGTGTCAGGGATATTTTCTTACACACTCCAATTTTTCATCGTTCAAGTTGTGCATGTGAGACTGTATATGTGTGTGTGTGTGCCGGTGTGTTTGTGTGTGTGTGAGAGAGAGAGCGAGAGAGAGAGAGAGAGAAAGAGAGAGAGAGAGAGAGAGAGAGATAGTGCGTGTGTGTGTGTGTGTGTGTGAGAGAGAGAGAGAGACGGTGTGTGTGTGTGGTGTGTGTCCATCTGTGTTTGTCTGTGTTCGTGTGTGTGTGTGTTTATGATTGTGTGTGTGTGTGTGTGTGTGTGCGGGTTAAAAAAACAACCACTTTACGCTACCTGGAGCCTTTTGGATTCTTCTACAGTGAGGTAAACTACATCTTTATACTAACTTGACTTCAGCACTATACTAGTGATCGTCGCTGGTTTAATCAGAAAATGCTGATTGACATGTACACGCTACTTTTCCCATAGCTACTGCACATGTCAACAATTATATAGAATATTGTCTTGACTGTATTCTGTAAATTGTACATTCTGTATTGTTGCTGCTTTTTTTTCTATTTTACTTGTATATCGCATATTTCTATATTTCTTTCTTGGCATTCAGTCTGTGGAAAACAAAGGAAGAATTTCACTGTATGACTGAGAACATGTTTCTTATTGTGCATATGACAATAAACACTTTGACTTATTGAATATTGACAAGAATATGGACCTTAATCAAAATATACTGCTGATGTAAACGTGGTTATTGACGAGAAGATATAAGAGAAACCCTCACAGCTAGAAACCCTGCGTTCCAATCCCCATACTTCCCTACTATTTAGTATGCCAGATAAAGATTTAGGATGTCCCAATACATGCATGTCAATTGTAGTATGCTGAAAATATATAAATGCCCCACTAACTCCTATAGCATTTTGGAGTATTTGTCTTTATTCTTGACATTTCTCGACATAATTAAAAAAAATCATCCTTATCTGATTTTTTTCTCTCTCCTGTGGCCCTAAAACTCTTCTGTACTTTAGTATGTAGTGTAGTAAAAAGAAAATAGTATGTGATTTGGAACGCAGGGAAGAGGGGAAGGATAGAATAAGTTTGTGTAGGATTCAGTAAAGCCCTGGCACTGTTATCTGAGCAGCAGACGGTTTGAGGCTGAACTGTGTTTGTTCTGTGATTAATGAAGGTGTTTGTCAATAAGACAATAGCACAAAAAGTGTGTGTGTGTTCGTGTCTGTGTGTGTGTGTGTGTGTGTGTGTGTGTGTGTGTGTGTGTATGTTTGTGTGTGCGCCATGTTAATTCATCAGACTGGCGCCAGGCAACGGATATAATTGAAGAATGTTTTGTCTAGATGTGGAGCACATAGAAATAGGTTATTTTATGTATTTCTTATGTGTTAGAGTTGAGGATTTAGCTATAGGAGTTATGTGCAGTGCCATAATTTAACATATCAAATATTAATCTCCCCTTAAGGTGCAGTTGGCAACTTTCTATCATGTCTGATTATCTCCATCTGCAAATAAGAGTTAACCAGTTGTAATAGATTTAGATGTCCACATTTATATTTTTTTACTTCATTGTTAAATTAGCGAGCATAACTCCTATTTTGAGCTTCGTTTCCACTGAGCAGTACAGTTCGGCTTGGCACTGTATGGTTTACTCATGGTTGCCATAGATATGGCTTGCGTATTATGACATCATAGCAGCGGGACACAGTGTAGCCCGCTGATTATTCCAATGAGGAAGTAAACACAGTAAACAAAGAGCTGTGTGCCGACATTTTTATACAAAGACAAGATCCTTCTCTATTGCCGAGGAGATTACACATGGTTGGTATTGTGTGTTTGACTATTCTGTTGAAAGACTGCAGTGTTTAGCTCCACCCTTTGGCACCACATGGTACCCCAACGAAAGGGTAACAGAAATGGAACGGTACGGTTATTTTGGTGAATGGAGCCATCTTTAATAACAACTTTCTTGTCCTTGAAGGCCACCGTAGCTTCTATCAATTCTTCCAAAGGAAGTTTAAGCAAGGGAGTGTTGACAAATACAACCTCACCACTAGATGCCACTGCATTTTTCAATACTACACACTGCACCTTTAATACTTGGTCTAAAACTGGGCCATTTAAATGCATAAAAACTAACATGAAGTCAACAACATTGTCTGTGAAACTTGCACAACAGTAGAACATTATGCCGCTGATGAGGATAGTTTGGTGATATTTGTGGAGGGATTTCATGAGAGGTTCCATAATGTTGTGATTATGTTTATGATGTAATTATCATCATCATTCCATGCTCTGTTCGGATCGGTGGGCCTTTAAACACACACACACACACACACACACACACACACACACACACACACACACACACACACACACACACACACACACACACACTCACACACACACACACACAGGCGATGGGGCAGGGGACCGTTTAAAAGAATGCGC
>OX442364.1:24842123-24904623 GCA_949357725.1 Hyperoplus immaculatus | reverse complement strand
GTAAAAAGGAACAGTATGGAGTTGGGAATTTGGTATGCAGACTGTCCCTGCGGTCCAATCCCCATACTTCCATACTATTTAGAATGCCAGAAAATAAAATACATAAATGCCCCACTAACTCCAATAGCATTTTGCATGTTGCAGTATGCGTGTTTATTCTTGACATTTCTCGACATAATGAAAAAAAACATCCTTATCTGTTTTTTTTTCTCTCTCCTGTGGCCCTAAAACTCTTCTGTACTTTAGAATGTAGTGTAGTAAAAAGACTAAAACTCTTCTGTACTTTAGAATGTAGTGTAGTAAAAAGACTAAAACTCTTCTGTACTTTAGAATGTAGTGTAGTAAAAAGACTAAAACTCTTCTGTACTTTAGAATGTAGTGCAGTAAAAAGAAAGAGTATGTGATTTGGAACGCAGGGTAAGTGTGTGTACTATATGCAGCCCTTGTCCCGATGGCTTACCTCTGTATTCTTATCACACTATTCTTTTGTTTGGTGCATGAATCTATCATGAGTCAGGCTTGCCCCTCACGCTCCTGTGGCTTCTGATCCGATGAGTTGAGCTGTGATATATAAGGTCAACTGAAACCGGCTCAAAATCCTTCAACTATATACGCCGTCGACTCGCTAACACATTTCAAGAAAATAATAGAATAAAAAAAGTTAAATGCAGTATGAAAGTTCAGGCCATATCGCAGAAAGAGGTGTGTGTGTGTGTGTGTGTGTGTGTGTGTGTGTGTGTGTGTGTGTGTGTGTGTATGTGTGTGTGTGTGTGTGTGTGTGTGTGTGTGTGTGTGTGTGTGTGTGTGTGTGTGTGTGTGTGTTTTGTAACTTTATACAAAATGCAAAGGGCATCCCATGAGAGCAAGACTTCACCATACGCATATTTAACTCTGGCTTGAGCCAATATCTAGAATTTAGATTTTTCAAAGAAACGCAAATGTATGTATGAATAGTTAGATATGTTTGCATATGTATTTCAACATTACTAAAACATTGTAATACAAAAAAATATATACCCTATGTTCCGAATCGCATACTTTCTACTATTTAGTATGGAAGATTTAGGATGTCCCTATTCTTGAGGCCAGATTTAGGATGATTAGAAAGATCTACTACACCAAGATTGTTAGTGTTGAAAACTGCATCCTATTTAGGCAATTCTGACCCACAATCCAGTGTGCACCTGAAGTGACATCGCATCGACGGAGCCTCCACATGAAAACAAACGGGGATGCGACGGATATAAAGGCAAGAGGCAAGATCAAGGGGCAATGTTATGATGAAATAAGAGAGTAAAGTATGTCCCAATAGTATGCCTACTGCATCCTAACTAGATTATTTTTATCGTCGGATGTAGTATGTAGAATAGAAAAAAGAAAGAGTATGCGATTCGGAACGCAGGGAGAGTTTTAATGTCAGTAATCAACTAGCAAAGTTTTATGATGATATCTATAAGTTACCATATTCACCAGCAGTGTCTTAACTGGTAGATTTATGTGCTAAAGTGGACATTTTACATTCTGTCTGCAATGGCATTTTGCTTGAAAGAGACACAGTACTTTTCCTAGAAGCAAATACAGGCCCCTCTATTAGCTGGATCAATATGAGTGAATGCTATAATAGGCCTATACAACATCTCCCTCTTTTTTGATGGTAAATACAAGAGCATTAATTCCCCTTGAAGGACACTGTGAGAAAAGAATCAAAGTGTCTTAAGGCCAAAACATTTGACCATTACTCCACAGTTTGTGTCCAAATAACCTTGTTCCTTTTTCCCATCTAAATGCAAATGAATGAGTATTGAAGGAAGTGGAAAAACACCCAGCTATTTGCTATATAGCTGCCCATTTGTGTGTGCGTGTGTATGTAAGTGTGTGTGTGTGTGTGAGTGTTTGTGTATGTGTGTGGGTGTGTGTGTGCATGTGTGTGCGTGTGTGTGTATGTAAGTGTGTGTGTGTGTGTGTGTGAGTGTTTGTGTATGTGTGTGGGTGTGTGTGTGCATGCGTGTGTGCGTGTGTGTGTATGTGAGCATATGTGTGTGTGTGTGTGTAACGTTTTAACCACTAGTGCTGGTATTGTGAGAAATGTATTGACCACTCACTTATATATGAATTTCAAGGAGCGTTCAGGTAGGCCCGGTATATGATGGCGAAAGGTAGATTCTAATACATTATGTCATAAAAGTAATAGCAGTTTCATTGCTTTTCGCTGATGGTGATGGTGGTTAGATGTACACTGAAAGTTTGCGCTTGAAAAGAAGTTTGGGATCTGTTTTTTATTTGTTGAGTACTGAGGTCCCTTTTAACTTGCACTTTTTTTTTTACTTTTATTCATTTTTCATTCACTTTTCTAATCTCTAATCTTGATGTATACATTGATGTATTTCGTTAGCCTCATAGCTTAATTGCCTAAGTCATATTTTAAGGGTTATAGAGTAGGGTAAAGTAGATGCAGAGTAAAAGTAGAGTAAATATGATTTAGGCAATATGCTATGAGGCTAATAATTTTCTTTTGTTTATACTATCTCTTAAGTACCATTTCTAAAATATAATCTTGTATGTTATGCTCCTGTAAAGCACTTTGAATGGCCTGAATTGTGCTATAGAAATAAACTTAGACACTGCTATAGAACAATACCTTTTTGATTTTGAAATATATGTGTTGGCACGAGGTGGTGGACATAGACCGTGTTTTGTGTGATTCGGTGGGAAGCACAGTTGGCATCAATGACGTCAGTGAAGAAGCCTTTTCTGAAGGAGATTTAGTTATATACGTATGTCCTCGGTGACTGTAAGGTAAAAGCTGTTTCTCAAGTTGAATTGTATATATAGGTTATAGATTCATTGTCTGGTTTCGGGTTTCACTCATTGGTAGCAACATCAAAGATATGCTGTATTTTAAGTAATTCGACAGTATTGTGTTTAAAATAATATCAACACAATTCCTGTATTGAATTACATGTTTTTTACTTTGTCAAAAATGAGCGATGGAGGGCTATGTACTTACATGTAGAGCTGCATCTTGATAACTTTTCCGTGTCTCATTTCAACTTTCCCATTGGCACATGTCTTTGCACAAGAAGCCCAAGTTGACCAATGTAAAGCGCTTTGGGGCTGAGAAAATCGGCTAAAAAGCTCTATATAAGTCACCCCTATTTACCATTCAATTAACCAAACTGTATTTGTGATACCGCTTATGATATAAACATGTACGATCATAGAAGAATAAATGGCCGTATACAACACACGTGATGTGCTTTAATAGTTGGTAAACAAACAGAATGAATGAACAAGAAGAGTCCTAGTTTGTTGTTTTGAAGCCTTTAAATTCATCTCCACTTATTTGTGCAATTACACAGACACCTTTTTATTTCATTCATACCACATTTAGCCGTATAATATATATATTATATAAAAAAAAATCCTCTTCGACTATGAAAGACAACAGTCCTAAAGGATAAGGACAATCAAAATGGCAGCAAAAATGAACCTCACAACATTTTTTTTTGTTAGAAAGAGTTAATTGGCTATAGAGTTATGCTGCATGGAATAGGAAATATTGCACATAGATCAAAAAGGCTCTTGGGATGACATCATTATTAATTAAGTGAAAAGAAGTAGCAGACAGTTTGTGAAGGTTTACCCTGCGTTCCAATACCCATACTTCCCTACTATTTAGTATGCCAGAAAAAGATGTAGGATGTCCCAATACATGCACGTCAATTGTAGTATGCTGAAAAATACATAAATGCCCCACTAACTCCAATTTGTTGGATTATTCGTCTTTAATCTTGACATTTCTCAACAAAATGAAAAAAAAATCTTCGTTATCTGATTTTTTTCTCTCTCTCCTGTGGCCCTAAAACTCTTCTGTACTTTAGTATGTAGTGTAGTAAAAAGAAAAAGTATGTGATTTGGAACGCAGGGTGAAGATTTAGTCTAGCGTGTTCGCAAAGGGTTACACATATCTTTCTGAAGCAAGTTCTACTGCACAATTAACACCTCTCTTCACCCATAACTATAGCTAATGTATTTCAGTAACCGGCAAGCTCTCTCCGTAAGAAGACAGAGGGGAAAATATAATATTATATGTACAAAGGCAATATATTTGGAAAAAAAAGACAATCTCTAATTGACATCATTTAATGCAGACCTGGCATAAAAAATAAAGAAATAAAGTAGCGTATCCATTTTGAAAATAAGTTGAAGAGAAAAATGTGTTGGATGAATTTGGACAACTTTCAACATCCCTACAATGTTGTCAATCATTAATTAACTTAGCTAAAAACTATGACAGTCAACTTAAAAGTGGCTTCGAGGAACTTTCAGTGTGTGTTTATTCTTGCGCCCCCTTTGAACAAAAGCGGTAGTGTTTTTACAACGCCAGCTGTTGTTCCTGGGTGAGCGTATACCCATGACAAAGGCATTTAGAAAAACTACATCAAAACAGCATTGTTTGCACTGATGGTCTCATTTGCTGTTACAAGTCATTTATGGTCATCAGAGGAAAAATTAGACTGTTTCAGGAATACTCAAAAGTTCCTCGTAGCAACTTTACAAAAACTGAAATACATGCAACAAGACATGAGCACATTGCAACATAATAATGGATATGTGTGTGATGCTTCTCTGCCATTTGAAAAAAAGACGGTTCTAGCAACAAATAACATTGTGTTCTTTCTTTACGTACAGTAGCATACAACTCAAATATATCATCATGGAAACAGCTCTTTTCTTGATGTTTTTCTCGTACTTCAAGGTCAATTTGTTATTGGATGATTGAACAAACTAAGAGATACACATTTTCTTAATTCTTGGCATTTTTTGGTAATTGACAGTACAAATGTGGCCATGAAAGTATTTGGCAATTTTCATACATATTGCCAAGGGCTTTGGACTCTTGAAAAGCAAAATTCTTCAAGGGTTCACAATTACAAACGCAATTGGAATTTAGTTTAGTTTAGTTTATTTTGGTAATTTTCCAACTTACAGAAAATAGATTTAGTTAAAACTCAAATACAGATTGAATAAATGTCTTTCTAGCATTACTTACAAAACAATACGAGACACAATAGGACCACATAGTTGTAGGCTGAATACTTAGCTATTAAACCTTAAACCTTCTAACAAAATTGCCATTCAAATGCTCCCCAATCTGATCGTTAAATGGGACATGACATTGGACATCAGTTTCATAACTTGGGATCTTTACTTTGGACTAGAATCGGGATTTATAGCCAAGACTTTCAATACTTCAAAACTTTTTTCTGGCAGTAGCACAATGCATCGACATTTTCCTCACAGTTGGTGGTTGAAAAGAGTAATTTTCCCCACAGTATTCCATCTCCCTGCAGTGATTATGAGCCATTGTTAGAGTGTAGCAGCTGATAGAGTGTCAGGTATTAGGCCTATTGACAAATTGATCGGAGCAAAACAGTCGGAGCCCTAACCGTCCCATTTAGACTGTTAGATTTACAGGAATAAATGGACCCATGAAGACTTCTACATGTCCAGCTCAAATAAATGACTGAACAGCTGAAAACAACAGCACTGTATCCATCCATAATTGGGTACAACGGTGTATAGGGCCACTATGGTACAGACAACTAAAGAAACTTCAACATTTCGTCATATAGGGTGAATATTTTTCAAGAAAAAAAACTTGGACAAGCTCCGATAATTTCCTTATGCTAAGTCAAATTTCAAGGTATGATTTGATGAGGTAATCCATGGCCGGCATATCTCACGTCCATAGTTTGATGAAGTCGATCCAACCTTTCAATATGAACAGATTAGTATATTTACGACTTTAACATCATACAATATCAGAGTTTATTCAATGTATATTTATTTATGACTTTATTGACGAAGATTCCATTTTTTTTTTCTAGTAAATTTACGGCTTTGACCTCGTACATTAGTTGAACGTATTTAACGTAAATGTAACATTTCAAGTTTTTTTCTTAGAGAATAACACTCCATCGTATGATTCCACAAACCTTTAATAAAGCTAATTCAGGTAATGTGATTAGGGAAACAAATTGCCTTGGAGTACTTACTGATTGATTTCCTTTAGAAATTTGAGAATCCTTGATTTGAATTTCTTATATTTGAGGTGTATGCAATGTATCCTCTTTCACTGTTCAGGTTCTGCTGGTACATAACAATAACTGATATTGCACAAAAAGCTTTAGACAGTGAGACACAATGTGACAAAAGCATGATTGTTCAATTAATAGCATGTGGGATTCCATACAATAAGGCATTGCGTTAATGAAAACATCTGGACAAACAGTTCAGTTTTTATTAATGCTTGATTGACTAGCCATTATGATGTCCATTTATAATAGTGATTGTTTAAGTCAATACATTGACACAAAACTACTCGACCAAGGGGGGCGCTTGTGGTATAGTGGTTAAAGCACCCACCCCCTCCCTCAATAGAGGCTCAGTCCTCTTCACAGCAGACCACGGGTTTGAATCCCGTCCGGGTCTTCCTCTGCACGTCATTCCCCTCTCTGCCCCATTTAATCTCTTTCTCCTCACACACTGTCTAATAAAGCCTAAAACATGCCAAAAAATTATCGTACAAAAAAAATAAAAAACTACCCGACCATATAGCTCCGACACCAAATACCTGATATGTAGGGTATGGAAGCAATCCATGGACAAAATAAATAAAATGTATGAACAGAATTTAAGCTAATTTCAAGAAAACCATCAGGCTCCATTTTTAACGTCTGCGTCTGAAGCTGCCAACAATGGTAAAAGGTTGTTTCATAATTCATACACAATCATTCTATGCTACAAGCACAGTTTAAAAAAAGAAGAAAATAAATACTCCCCCATATACATATTACATCCACATATTTTGCAGACATCTGTGGAAATAACATTAACGTGGGATCTTTGCCTTATCTAAAATTAAAAGGATTAAAGCTGGGTTGGAGGAATTGGGGAGAAAATAGCAGTTGGGATAGAGATTCGAATTCAAATACCTCAACCGCTCCACTTGTTCTCTTTGGTCCCTCCCCGTCCCTCCCTGACACTCTATATACCAACAAAGTTGTGCCAAAGTGAATGGACAGTCCCAACAGCCAATAAGAACAGAGAATCGGAGCCTCGCTCTGATTGGTCAAAGTGTCAGCTCATGTTAACTTTGACCAATTAGAAATCGTACACCCCAGCTTTAATCTGGAATCCTCTACGGTTCCAGGGTTGGAGGGGGGAAAACAGACTGATAACATAATGCCAAAGGGCCAGCTGTTCTTGTTTTTAATGCTGCTAATGTAGCTTATTTACAATCAGATATTGTATGCAACAGAAATAACCTCTGTTTTTTAACTATTAAGCTGATATGTTCTGGCCGTTTACCAAAGAATTAGAGTAAAATTAACACAAGAAAAAAAAAGGGAATTCATTAATTATATTATAATTGTGCTTTTTAACCGACAAATCCACTTCATCGTCGAAATTGGACAATTTTAAAGGAAAAGTTTGACTTTTTTTTCTATCTTGTAGTCTCACTCTCCTGTTCAAGACAAGGCCACAAAAACCATTTCTTTAACAGTGCGTTCATTTCTGTGGAAGAATTGGTCAAAGGTCGCTCATTGCTAGTTAGCTTAGCTCAAATACTGGTAGTCAATGGGTAGCTTTAGCATTGCAGAGTTTCTTTCCAGTATGTTTATTTGATTCTAAAATGACAAAGTGCAAAAAATATAGAACACAACATAATGTTGTACAGCGTATCTACTGACTGTCAGCGGAGGCAGGCTAACGTCCCCATTGTTTGAGCTAAGCTAACCAGCAATGCAAAACCTTTGCCCATTTCCTCCTCAATAATGCACACACAGTTAAAGTATTGGTTTCTGTCGCCTTGTCTTGAGCCCTCGAGTGAGACAACAAGATACAATTGAAAACAAATTGAAATATTCCTTTAATAGGCACCTCTCGAAGTGCTTACATCAGTCAGTGAGAATCTCTAAAGCTATATAACAAGGACCGAAAATACAAATAGTAAATATAGTATATTTATATATTTATAAAGTTGATACAATTCCCATCCAGTCTCCCAGTCCCGATGTCCAGTTTAAAAAATATTTTCTTCTTCACGCTTTCAAAAGTCTTGACGTGAAGGAATCCCTCTTTTTGTGTCAACGCGCAAAGCCCTTAAAGGTGCTCTAAGAGAGAGAGAGAGAGAGAGAGAGACAGAGAGAGAGAGGGAGATAGAGAGAGAGAGAGAGACATAGGCAGAGAGAGAAAGAGAGATAGGGGAGAGAGAGAGAGAGAGAGAGAGAGAGAGCGAGAGAGAGAGAGAGAGAGAGAGGTGTCTTTGCCGGGGGTTGATTCTAGTTTTCCAAAAATCTGGATGACACAGGAAGCTTGTACTAAAAAGCAGGAAGAGTTTTAATGTAGGAGATTGTTTTTTTTTCAAATAACGACAAAAAACCCCTTTGCCTTTGAAAGAAAAATTGCTGATTTCCAACTCAACTTCGGCAAAAACCAAGTCTGTCGGTTGGTTAAACAGTTACCTCGTTCTTACTGGCAGTGCGGTATGTGTGGTGGTGCCCCCCTGGAACGTACTGTAGGTGGTCCACCGTGTGTGTTCGTCTGTTTCCGAATGCCTGCCTCTTAGACGCGGACCCGCCCCCGCCCTGTTGCTGTCCGTGGTTGACCGTGAGCGTATTGTAGTCGCTGGAGGTGCTGGGTTGCGAGTGCATCTTGGGCATCTTCTGGCGTTCCCTTACGGGCGTTATCGGCATGAGCATGTCGCCGTGAGACATCGCCCGAGCCATCGCCTTCTCGCGGAACTTATCGCGCCTCATCGCCGGGGACAACAGCAAAGGATCTTGGGAGTGGAGTCGGTCCGCGGATAGCAACTGCTCCTCGGAAAGATGGCGGCTGCTGCTGTAAGCCGCGGCCGCCATTCCGCCGTAATTGGACAAACCGTAGTCACCGCGGCGGGGTGTTCTGGGGGGAGATAGGACGTGATCTTGGGACATGGCCCTTTGGACTCTGCGCGGACGTTGCCTCTGTTGTTGTTGTTGCTGTTGTTGTTGTTGGTGGTGCTGGTGCGATTGGTGTTGCGGTGGGTCGACGTTTAGTTTGACCATGTGCGTTGGTCCCCGGCCGCGGTCGAAGTCGTGTTGATGATGCTTCCTCGCGTAGTATTCGTCTACGTCCTTATCACCTGCAGAAGAAGACACGAGGTAGTCTGTATCAATGCTTTTGGTTCTGCTTTGGATAAATACACCCCTGAATACTTTATTAGAAAACAGTTCATTTATTGTGCTTTCCAAATACATGGTTCTGGCTTTACTTTGGTTTTCCACTATGAAAAAGTACCTAGTACCTACTTTTTTGGTACCTAAACGGTCAAGGTTCCAAAAATTAGTTACTAGGTACTAAACGGGGGTTGTTGAGATAGGCATCAATGGGTGTCACCTTATTCTGCACAAGGTGTTTGAGCTCGCTGTCTCTTCAGTTTTTGTTCTGCTTTCTTTCAAAAATGCCTTTGCCACCAATGTAGCTAAGACGACTAACTACACAGAGGTGGTAATTTTTACTATCTTGTAATGAAAAAGGCTTTTCTCCAGAAAAGGACGCAGTACCAAAGATTAGTAGAGTAGAGTCGGTACCATGTATTTGAAAGCCACTTTAAAACACCGCATCATGCCCAGGGACATTTGAAACTCTGGTGCATTCAAAACAAAACTTTACCTTCAGAAGGAAAAACAACATATTATAACAGAGAGTCATTATGCAGTTCCAGGGGGCCATTCACCAAATGTGCAACATGCAAGTTGTATCTTCCAGCAAGAGGTTATTGCCTCTCTTATTATCTAATCAAAACTAATGTGATAATTATAACCCATGCATGAGCTCGCAAGAACCCTGTAGGAGAACCAGTTGTGTATTAGAAAGTCATGCTGCAACTATTCAAATCTGTGTGTGTAAGCAGTTTTTTAAATCCAGGAACACGAGGTCTCTCTTTTTAACTAAACATTTTTTATTCACTTTTAATTTCTTGATGCCTTTTTAGTGTTTTATCAGTTGCTATAAAGTAACCATCAATTGATTGGAACACTTTCTGCAGACAGAGACATTTTGCATCAAAAGCCTTTTGCACAAATGATGACTTCAGAATATTACAGGGCACTTCGCTTTTCATGTCTTATTTTAATGGTATCTTGTTCATTGTCAATCGGTATCATTTATTGATGAAAATTAAATGCGAAAATCTTTGTGTTATAGCAATAATTGTACGCCACTGTATCTTTTTGTTATACCAGTTACAATTGTGTCCTTGAGCTCAATAAGCATTATCCGTTTCTAAAATGCTTTTATTTTGAAGGACATGGGGAGGTTGTCTGCACACTGAGTTTTGAAAGCTCCTTAAATAAGTCCACGATGAAGGTCTTTGTGATTCTCTTAAACAGTCATGTGTAGAAAGTGAATTAAAAAAGTGTTCCTGTTAAAAACAGACATAGCACCAGCCACACCTCTGGCTATTCTCTAGGACTGGCCTTTGATTTGATAATGTATGGACTTGGATAATGTATGGACTCTTTTCTTATCTCAGCAGGACATAAAACATTCCTGACACATTTACATATGAATGTACAATCACTACAAATCCACTCAGGTTTGACCTATAAACGGAGCTGCGGGCTTTGGCTTGTCGATTCGTCTGTATATACTTGTAGCCTCCGGTTGACATTTTGAGCCTTAATGTCAAATCTACAATCAAAACCCTTCAGGGGAGAAATGCTTGAGCACTTCACCACAGGCCCAAAAAATTGGGCCGATTCTTCATTAGAAATACACAGAGAATGGGACATTAAGCCCCTTATGGATGGACAATAGGGTGACCTTCTTTACCCAGGCACATAATGGTAGGATGGCCTAGAAGAAAAAAGGGACCGACCAGTAGCCACAAGGTCGCTGGTTCGATCCCAGTTTGACTGAAATACTAACGGTTGCTGGTTTTGCGACTAGGGTGCCCACCATTTCTACCATTGTGTTACCTAAATGAAAACCGACGGTCAAAACAGCGTCCAAATGAGCTAAAATCCAAAATAAAATAAACAGTAACATGGCACACTTATTTTAACCCATTGATGACGGCTGCTGCGCGATGCCACATTGGCTCTCCTGCCTGATGCTGCGTCGCGCAGCATTATTACTTTATCTAATTTTCATGGCATTCCCAGCATAGAATGCACTGTCATTGGTTCAAATACACATGAGGTGGGTTTTGTTGATTTTTTTAAGACCACGTGACCACCCAAAAGTTGTGTGGTTTGCCAAAAATCATGTCAATCAAAAAAATAAAAAATAAAAAAATAAAACAAAATAATTAAAAAAATATGCCAGCTATGTCGGCGACAGAACAGTTAGTGGCGTTTGGTGCGCAGAATCAAGGTCTACTATAGACTACTGACGAAAATCACACAACACATTGCATCTATTTATTAACAATATTTAATAATTTTCTAATTCATCTCATTTTGACGATTTTTAGAAATATTTGTTGGTTTGTAAGCGCTAAGGGAGCATGTTTAAATAAAACCTGTGAACCTTAACTTTTAAATGTATTTTATTTCATGTTTCTATGTGCTACACAGGCTTAGATATTAAGGTTTTGGTAGACTTGACAATTCCTACTATTTTTTCAGAAAACCCTCAGGCATTAAGGACATGCATCCTAGATTGCCATAGTCATCAATGGGTTAAGGTAAGCTCTAATTGATTATTTATTAATTTTTTCACACGTTTATGTTTTGAGGCGGAGGATTCCTCCGATGCTCTCTGTCCGGCTCATCAGACAGCACTCAGCTGCTGGATGAGCCGTGGTGTGTGGAATACAGCATTCAGTTCTGATCTGATTTTATTTACTGTCTATGGTTCTGATCTATCTCCACTATCAGACTGACATCACTCATTTAGTCATTTCACTTAGTAACTCTAATGTGTTAGGTATTATCTTCATCTCTTATCTATGAATGACTGCACGTAGAGTTGTCAGATCACGGACCCAAACAATGTCGTTGCCTAGCAACTTGCTCGAAAATATTTCATTTTCCTGCGCGAGTAGAATTGACCCAGTGCATTGTGGGGCGGTTGAGATCCATACGATCCATACCCAAAATCTTCCCGGAA
This sequence comes from Hyperoplus immaculatus, assembly GCA_949357725.1. Taxonomy (NCBI): domain Eukaryota; kingdom Metazoa; phylum Chordata; class Actinopteri; order Uranoscopiformes; family Ammodytidae; genus Hyperoplus; species Hyperoplus immaculatus. The sequence continues at coordinate 24,892,461 of OX442364.1, read as the reverse complement.
GTTAGTACTCATCCGGGAATTTCTCGCATACCCAAACTCGCATACCCAAATTGAAGTCAAAATGAGTATGAGTAGGACGTTAGTATGGCTTTCCGAACACAGCCTAAGACCCAAAACCCCAACCTTCTCCTTGTGTGAATCTATGTGTGTTAATTGACCAATAAAGAAGTTAACTACCTGAACTTATTTTTCCCAGGTTGCCCTAGCATCAAGACAAACAATTCCCAAAATCATCCCTCTTTTCCAATAATCGTCGAAGCATAAAGTACGGCCCTTAAACGGCCATTTGACCTCTGTGTTTGGGAATAATGAACTACAACAAAGGTAATGACCCTTCAACTGCAACAGTTAATCTGAGAGCTTCTGTGGTAACACCCCCCTTGTGTGAAAGCGATGCCAAAAACAGGTAGAAAAAGATCAGTAGGGAACTGATAGTCGCTTGTGGTTAATACAGCCAAAATGACTTTACCATTAGGGGCATGTGTGTGTGTGTGTGTGTGTGTGTGTGTGTGTGTGTGTGTGTGTGTGTGTGTGTGTGTGTGTTGTGTGAGTGTGTGTGTGTGTGTGTGTGTGTGGACCCGGCGGACATATTGACCTGCTTGACTCGTTGCCCGTTGACGTGAAACCACTTCATGAGCTGATGAGTCCTCTCTACACTGAAGGACAACTACACTGGTGAGAGTTTGGGGTCTGTGCTGATCCCATTAAGACAAAGGACACGACAATTACAGTTTGAATAGGGTTCTCCAAATGATTGCCGTCAGCACCTCATTCAGCCAGAAGGTGTAAGATAGTTATGCCTCGTTTCCACTAAGCAGAGCGGGTCGGGTCGGAGTAGCTAAGAGTGGGACAGCTCGCTTACGCTAATTCTGGTGGTGTTTCCAGCGCCGACCCTTCCCTTATTGGTAGGGCGGGGTTTAGGCTGGACTGCGATGGCCGCCGCCAGAATATGGGTCAAACTATCGGGCTGTGGAACAACTGTGGTTAAGCCAGCGGTCTCTCATTTTTGCTTGGTCAAACCAGCCGCTACTTTATTTATTCCCCCCGTGTTGTGAGCGTATTACGCCGGTAAACACACAGAGACGGCTCGTTCAAGACAGGCAGAGAGTTGGTTCTGCCTCTGGGTCTGTTGCTGTGGAAAGTAAAATAACGGGTTTGCGATTGGGCACCAGGCCCTCGGAGGCAAAACAAACAAACAAACAAACATGTTGGGTCACATTTAGATCGACTTGATGACTTTGTGAATAAACACAGCCCTCCTAATTCACCCTCTTAAGCCACTGGACACTAACAAAGCATTCCCCTCAGCTTCTAGAATTGCACCCTTTCCATTATTTGATTTAAGATGTGTTTTTTTTTATTGTACACTTGTTACACTGTTTACACTTTAAGGGACTGGAGTGATTTAAGAGAGGGGCTCAATCTCATCTCTGCGCGCTTTTGCAATTAACGTGATTGCAAGAGGCTAACGGGTCCCAGAAGCTTAGCTATACACACACGCACGCACGCACACACACACACACACACACACACACGCGCACACACACACACACACACACACGCACAAGCACATGCACACACACACACACACACACACACACACACACACACACACACACACACACACACACACAGGAACTTACTGCAGTAGACGTGGCTAATTAAACCCTAGCTCCCCCACTCTGCTAGATTAGATTCAATATCGTCCAGTGTATATTTATGTGTCAGTTATTGATCACGGAAGACTGTAGTCATATAATGCACTGGATCCTGTGTAAGTGGTGCAACATCAATTATAAAGCCATCTTTGGACAAGGTTGGCGTAGTAACAGTGGAATTAAAAGAGGGACATTCAGTAAGATCATTTAATCATTTGTCTTTTTAGGGTCATTGAAGGTGACCCGTTTGTTCTAAGAGGTGTTATGACCCCATTAAGGCAGCCATACACTATACTACACAACTTTTAACGTTGTAGGATCGCTTTAGAGTTCAAACTACAAAAACTTTCTGGCTTGCAATTGGGCGTTTTGCGTCGATGTGGTTAGCAAACTACATGACTTATCAGAGACTGGGGTTCGCAATTTACAAGATATTTGACCAAGACACATCTCCAAGAAGTCTGTCTGCTCTCCAAACTACGTAAAGTCACGAAAGCACATTGGAATTGAAAAAATGTACGCTGCATTCTAATCCCCATACCATATGTTCTTTAACTTGAAGATTTAGGATGTCCCAATTGTTGTGGTCAGATTTAGCGTGCTTAAAAATACCCGGATGCAAACTACTTCTGGTCAAGATATTTAGTGTCGGTAACAGCGTGCGTTTTGGGCGATTCTGACCCACAATTCAGTGCGCGCCGCAAGTGACGTCACTTCGACCGAGCGACCAGGGATACGACGAATGTAAAGAGGCAAGATCAAGGCGCAATGTTATGATGAAATAAATAAATAATTAAAAGTATGTCCCAATTGTAGCATACTGCATGCTAACTAGATCATTTTTACTATCAGCTGTCGTATGTAGAATAGAACAAAGGAAGTGCGTGAGCTAGTAATGTGAACGATAGGCTTTAGGGTGATTAGGTTGAAAGACAATATCTGCCTTGTTGACTTCACTGAAGGACATTTGGGTCAGAAGAGAAATCACACACACGCGATCATTTAAAACTGCAACTAAACCATACTAATTTAATGTAGTCCTAATCATCTCTCCAGATGGTTTTAATTAAAATATCAAACTAATTAAATCACTTTTTAGGCTTGTTTCCAAAGACCGCGCTCACGCTTGAACCTACAATTATTCATTCTTTTTTTTCGAGTGTGGGGGAGGCTTTCTTCTAGGACTTTAGCTTTGCTTGTTTGACAAAATTCTACAGGCCCCTTCATCTGAGGTTCGAAAAAAAAAGCCTCTTTGTAGTTCAGTTCGATTCATCTCTGTGATTTTCTCTGTGTGTGTACATGGCTCCAGCAAGATAAGAAGCAAAAGCCCTGAGTTGATAAGGGAGAGAAAAAAAGGCAACACGTATAAAAGAATAATGTCGAACGCGCTGAAAAGGAGATTGCACCGCCACCGATGCATGTTTTTCCAGCACACAAACGTACTATAAAGGAAGGGTCCAATGACACGTTTAAATGGCTTTTTTCATCCAGTGTGTGTATACATTCTCTTAAGAGTCAAGGGCAGTGGATGGTGCTTGCAGGTAAGCTCGGTACAACTACAAAGAGAGTACGGCGCAAATACTAGATTTACTGTCGACACATCGTTTTAACTCGCAACATAATACCCTAGCAAGCGTACAGCGTGTAACTGCTGTCTTGTATCAATCACTCAAATTTACCATTAGGGGCATGTGTTTGTGTGTGTGTGTGTGTGTGTGTGTGTGTGTGTCTGTGTGCGTGCGTGCGTGTGTTTCTGAAGATATTTAATGTCTGTGTATTTGAGGGGATTAAACGATATCTTGAAGGTATTTGCTCAGGGATTTCACAGGAATTTTCAAACTAAATCGAGACAAATCCCGTGTGCAAGAATCTCATTGATCTGACTTTAAATTTTAAGCTCATCTGAAAAAATCGTTCATCTCTGTAACTGATGCTTGAAAAATGGATGGTCTTGAGAGGAGAATCCAAGGTGGAAGTAGTCCGTTTTAAAACTGGTTGATTTAATGATGAATTTGAGGATTTTTTATTAATTTAATCCAGCGTTATTCCACGCTGCATCATAAAAAATAGTGGAAAAAGTGAAGCACTGTGAATACTTTACATAGGCACTGTATAAGTGAACCCAGAATGTTGCTTTGATTACACCTGGGTTGGGTGTTTAAAGCATTGTTAATCGTTTAAACGAAAGCAGGGTTGAAAAAACTCCTTTAAAGTATTAGGACCTAGATGGGTAGATTCATCTGCATCTCTTTCTTTTCAAGGCCATTCTTGGTAAAAAAAACATCTATCTACCTTCATAAAAGCTCCTGTTTCAAAACCAAATACTGGAAGATGTTGTGATGTTGGCAGTTCTACATTTATAATCATGAACACCCTGGGTTTGGAATAAACAAGATACAATTCAATTGGAAATCTGTCTTCCTGTCAATCATTGCATGTTTTATAAAGAATGCACCTGTTTTAAAGGTCACGTATTATGCTCTTTTTCAGGTTCAAAATTGTAATCTGGGTTTTCTACCAGAAACTGTTTTCATGGTGTAGAGTCCAAAAAACCCTTTTATATTTCTCACAGTGCCATTTCTGAATGTCCTCTTTTCAGTCTCTGTCTGAAACGCTCCGTTTTAGAGCCTGTCTCTTTAAGCCCCGCCTTCGATTGGCCCTGAATCTAACTGCCGAGTTTGAATCAAACTTCTATTTGGATTCAGGGGGTATCTGGGGGTGTGGCTTATGACAGGTGGATGTAGTGCTACATTAGGTTGGTAATGGAGGGGTGTGTGGCTTCTCCTCTTATGACATCATAAGGGGAAAGAAATCTGACTGGGGTTTTTTGAACACAGGTTTTTCAGAAAAGATGGAGGTGGAGAAAAAGAGATATGGTTGTTTTTCTTCATACTTTGGGGGACTTTAGGCACACCGGGGACCCTTATTAATATTGAAAAAAACATGAAACAGTAAATTCTGCACAATAGGTGACCTTCAATAGTTCAGCAATCTTACATGCCTCTTATATCTGAGTCTAATGGTGCGTTATGTCATAGCTATGTATTATAAGTGATCTCAAGAGGCCCCCCGGTTCAATTTTTTATCAAATTAATACAAGAAAATCTAGGTTGAAGGATGTTCTTGTCATTTTATAAACCGTTTAAATAAATAGAAGAAAAATCTCTAGATAAACACAGGACAACATGCATTCAATGTGAAGGACACTGGACATGCACTTAATGGTAATGAGGTGGAAACGGCGCCATGCACGTCATCATCTTGTAAATGTCAGAGCGGAAGAGATCATGAACTGTAGATAGAGAAGCCATTCAGCTGATGAAAAAAAAAAAACGGCCCTTAATATGTCATTAAGAGACATTTGCAACATGACATGGTCTGCAGATGGAGCCAAATTACACGCCAATTAGTTGTTAGTCGATGGGCCGATGGATGAGTGGATGGGGGAATGGGTGCAGAGGCGGTACTAGTAGCGTGCATTTGAAGTTTTTTTGAGTTTATTCCCCCTCAAAAGGTGAAATAGAGGCAGCGAACATCTGGTGGTACTTATCATGATGCATTGTCTCTGTGATGGACATTTGGACGTTTTAGACCAGACGTGGTGAATGTGGCAACCCCTTTAAACGGATAGTGCAGTGTTTTTGAAGTGGGGTTGAATGAGGTACTTATGTATAGTTAGTGCTATAGGTACTTATATATAGTTATAGTTACCTTATGGAGATGGGGATCAGTCACACACACACAGACAGACAGACAGACAGACAGACAGACAGACAGACAGACAGACAGACACACACACACACACACACACACACACACAGTCCTTCTGCATAGTTAGTCTGTTACCTTATGGAGATGGCGATCAGTTAGTTTTGTGAGGCATCGTTCTAGCAGAAGTCAACCTTGTACTGTTGCAGAGGGGGCCAGCAGCTTTTACTGTCCAGACCGAATGACAGGACTGTGTGTGCGTGTGTCTATATCAAACAGTCTCCATGGAAACATTCATTGTTTTTATAAAACGTTCGGGATTGGTATAAAATACTTAACGTGTCATAAGAACCAGAGCATAGCCCACCTCACTGAATTTCTGTAAAGTTTATCGAACTTAAATGACAATATCTTTAATTTGGATTGGTAAATATGCCTTTAACTCTTATCAGATGCTTTATATCATGCAACTAACTCGACCCAAATGACATGGTTAGTTTTGGTTTACAAGGGACTTTAAAATGACTGCGGTGATCACCATCTCCATAACGCAACACACTGACTAATGGATAAGTGCCTCATTTCACACACATAACCCCACTTCAAAAAAACACTGCACTCCCCCTTTAATTCATACAGGGCAACGAGGGTGAAACGTCATTCTCTTTTGTCTTTTTTTATTTTTTTCAAGTGCAAATTCGAGGGCAAGACAAAGAAAAAAAGTCGGCGGCAATTTGATGGAGGACAAATGAAGGACCACCTACTTAATCTGTGGAGGGAGGAGGAGTATTTATTACTTAAGTCAGGTTTGAGGTTGAGTTCGTAGGAGGGCGGCAGATGGCTGAGGTTCTGGAAGGACCGTGACAGGGACAAGTCGTAGGGTTCGTAAGGCTCCGTGGCCGCCGTCAAGATGTTGTTCATACGCTGCTGCTGCTGGGGAGGTGGTCTCTCTACAGGGGGGGAGAGAGAGGGAAGGGTGGGTAAGGGGGGGTGGGAGAGAGAGGGGGGAGAGGGAGAGAGAGAGGGGGGAGGGAGAGGGAGGGAGAGGGGGTAAGGGAGGGGGGAGGGAGAGGAGAGAGAGGGAGAGAGAGAGGGAGAGGGGGGTAGGGGGAGAGAGGGATAGAGAGAGGGGAGAGGGAGAGTAGAGTAAGGGGTGGAAGTCAGTCAAACAGATGGGTTAGAGCAGACACACTTATACAACTATACACTGGGAGTCATTAGTGGAAGGAGAGAGAGAGAGTGAAAGTGAGAGAGAGAGAGAAGAGAGAGAGAGAGAGAGAGAGAGAGAGAGAGAGAGAGAGAGAGAGAGAGAGAGAGAGAGAGAGAGAGAGAGAGAGATAAGGTGTAATGTGAAAGTGAAACGTGTGGAGTTAGGACGTTAGGTGACCCTTTGACACTTTTCTGAGGAGGTTTTTTAGTTTCTTGGGAGACAATTAAGGCGAGTCACTGCAGGTGAATGGGGTCAAACATTCTAAATGATTGATATCATCATGGAACTTTACCAGTTGATTACTGACATTAAAAAAACTTTCCATCTATTGTAGTTTTTACAGAACTGATTTTGGATATACATATATATTATTTTTATGAAATAAAAAACTTAAAAATGCATTTTCAGCATGTTTTTTAAATCAAAATGTACAAGTCAGCCAATTAACAACATATTTAGGTCGTATAAACATATGCTTGTCAGTGCTATTGGCTGTCAGTTCCAAATAAACACAGACACCATCTGTAGCTGTCTCTGTAGCTACTGAGCTGGTAAAATATGTGTACTTTTTCGGGGTTATCAAACTCAAAGACACCCTCCCTGTCTCCTCTTTTGTATATGTCTGATATGGACAAAACTTTCTGATCAGCACATATTTCCTGCGGTAGCTAGTTCAAAAGGACATCTTAGCATGAGAATGTCTTCACCTTTATTTTGCACCAATTAAAGCGCTACACCCCATCTGCTCCAGTCTGCTGTGTCCTTCCGCTGACTTTCCCAGCAGCTGTACTGCCTCCAAAAGTTCACACTCAAACCTGAACTTGTTTTTTTTATGCTTTTTTGACGTAAGGAAATGTGCCCATGGTGTTCACATAGCGATTTCCTTTGATAACCAACTTGTACAACTTGTGGTTACATCCTTGTCCAGTTAAGTTCTAGTGTTCTTGTTTCAAACTAGCCTCCCACCATTTTAATCTGCAAACTGCAACCTTCAACTCTGCAGAAAAATGTACGTGTACGTGTGTGTGTGTGTGTGTGTGTGTGTGTGTGTGTGTGTGTGTGTGTGTGTGTGTGTGTGTGTGTGTGTTTGAAGTAAAATTTGGCGTCAGTCTACACACGCTTCAGTTGCAGTTGCTTTCCATAATCATTCTCAGCACTATTCTGCAGGTTATTACAGATGGATTTGTTCATATGTTGTTAATTGTCTGATTTATGATACATTTGGTTTTTAAAGACAAATAAGACTATCCAAAATGTGTTCTGTAAAAAAACATTAGGCACTAAAACGTTAATAAATACTTCATCCAAAAAGTAATCAACTGGCATAGTTCCATAATGATATCTATAAATTAAAAATGTTACCCTATTCAACCTGCAGTGTCTGGTAATTAACTGCTTTTGATAAACTACAGAGAGTGTAAACCATGCTAAACTTTTGAAAGGACGCTGGTGACTTTTTCTCAAGGTTATTGTTCACTGAAAATTCACAAGCCAATTACACGTACTCATCCATGCGTCCTTCTTTGCCGTCACATATTCTAAATAAAATGCATTTGTTACCTGCATCTAATCAGCTCAAGTGACACTTGTAAAAACTCATTTATAAACCATTCTGTCTCTTGCTATCAGTGATACATGTGGCACAATTAAGGTTCCCTGCACTGCGCCCATCTCATGTGGTTTCAGTATTTGGGACGCCCAGTCATAGGTCAGCTGTGTGTGTGTGTGTGTGTGTGCATGCGTGTGTGTGTGTGTGTGTGTGTGTGTGTGTGTGTGTGTTTGTGTGTGTGATGCGCAAAGGGGACACTGCATTTAAAAATAGGTGTGGGCGTCCACTGCACCAAAGAGGGACACACAATGGCTAAGGAGCATATGGCGTATAGAAGGGAGAAATTCACTGAGTTGGAAAGTGTGTGTATGTGTGTGTGTGTGTGTGTGTGTGTGTGTGTGTGTGTGTGTGTAGGCAAGATAGAGCCGCATAGGTGCAGTGAAAAATAGGTTAAACAACAGTGTCCAGAAGAGATTTTGAGAAAGGTCATGGATTGTAATGCAGACAGTGTGAAGGTTTGGACTGAAAAAAATATAATAAAAAATACACAAACACTTGAAAAAAGACCATTTGAAAGTGACTCCCAGTGTGCAGGTAAATAATTGTGACTTCTACATGATAAACGTTGAATAAAACTAAGCCTGTTGAGACCAGCCGGATCTTGCGCAAAAATGCCCGGTCCAATCAGGGCTTGAGTTCTGACCTAACGTTTGTTGCTTTAGTGAAAGGCAGCTTCTGATTGGTTCATGTAGTCGTCAATCAAGCCTTGTGACACCAGCCATGTCACACAAGCTTATAGCCTCGTTTGAGATGTCGCCGTCTTGCTAAGACCTGCGCAACTATGACGCTCGGCTTGCTGAGCGCACAGCATTTTTGCAGCATTTTTGTTGTGCGCTCAGCAAGACGCGCGTCATAGTTGCGCGGGTCTTGCTCAGACCTGGGTAAGTCGAACGAGGCTCTTTCCTCTATCCATGTTGACGTCAATTACTGCATGAACCAATCAGGGGCTGCCTTCCACTAACAGACAGAAAAAGGGGAGGGGCCCCGGTTTGACTGGAGGCTAGATTGACGGCTACATGAACCAATCAGGGGCTGCCTTCCACTAACAGACAGAAAGTGGGAAGGGTCCGGTCTCACTGGAGGCTAGATTGATGGCTATATGAACCAATCAGGGGGTGCCTTCCACAAACAGACAGAAAGTGGGAAGGGTCCGGTCTGACTGGAGGCTAGACTGATGGCTACATGAACCAATCAGGGGCTGCCTTCCACTAACGTGTGAGGCCCCATGGAGATTGGAGAAAGTGAAATTAATGTTAAGCTATAGCGCAATATCAGGCTGGTTCCGCCAGGCTATAAAAGGTGACAAAAACAATACACATAAACACCACGTGTATGTGTATCACTTACCGTATCTCATTTGTCTGTGGGCTAATAACGAATCCAAGTGAGAAAGAAAGGATCAATGACAATCAAGTGTGCACAATATGTAATGTTTCAACCAATACCTCTCAATGAAGAGGGTGCCCCGCTATGGAAGCCTGTTAAAGTCAGTAAAAAAATTAAAATAAGATAGAAACTTTGCCTTAATGATATTAATGTCCCCATTTTAAGTCATAATTGATTGAAAGTTACAATTAAACAGATAATAGATGACATTTTTAGAGACAATAATTAAACGTTGAGGTTAAAAACCGAAAATCTGATCCTGTAATTATGATTTTTTTATCTCATAATTGAGTTTTTATCACATTATTTGATATATTCTTTTTTACTAATTATGTCATAATTTAACTCTAAAATTATTATTGGATATTGTTACTATCAAAGCAACATTGTCATCTAATTTTTTTCTTTTACTGACCAAAAACAGTCTTCCATATACCCTTTAAAACATATAATATTGCAAGAATGTTTCCAAGTTCAAATCCGTCCAAACCAGCGACTCAAACGGCTAAGATCCTCGATTCTTCATCGGATGCAAAATAGAACTTCAGAAGCAGCGTTTGAAGAGTTTTTATTTGGTGCTGAGAGTACTTTTTGAAACCCATTTTCCATTTGAAAATGGCCGTCCCGTTTAAGAGGGGCTACAAAGTGGTCCGAAGCGCTCCGTTAAGAGCGTAAGAAGTCCTTATAATGACTCAATCACAGTCCCTTACATCACCCTTAACATACTGATGAAAAGAGTCTGCCTCTGCATTTTCTTTTAAATATATCTCAGAGGGCAATTTTTTCTAACAAGTGAGGCCAGATTCCGTCTTTGATTACACGGGTCTTTCATTCCATTGCATTTCAGATACGGGATGATTCAGTAATGCCACACTGCAAAGCTGCTCCCACTTTCACAGAAAATCACATTTGGAGGAATAGATGGAATGCAATAATAGCATCAATTGGGCTTTTCGATAACTTCGGTAAAGTGCTCATTTGATCCTTTGATTATTATACACTTTCTTTCTTTGCCTTCTTCAAAATTCTCCGAAGACTTTTTTTTATCAAGTTCCTTTCGATTTTAATTTCCCTATTCAAGACAGAATGTTTCCAATTTCAAAGATACAAGTATAATCACAAGAATAGCTTTTTTATTCAGACACAGATAACAAATCAGATCATTTTTGGAAAGTCAAGTCAGGTCAGTAATTTTGCTTAAAACTTTATTTGAGCATTTAGAAGATACAGAATGGTGAGATATTGTAAGTTTTTTTTTTTTTTCATGCATGCCAAAACGTACAGTTTCATTATAGGCTTTACATGCAATGGCTATGTCTATGCTATGCTATGCTATGCTATGCTATGCTATGCTATGCGTTTATATGTTACTGTGTTTTCTTACCCAGTTTAGGTGTGAGCGCGGTCAGATCCAGGTGGCTGTGCTGGTACTCATGGTGATGATTTCCTATTGAAAAAGCAATACGAAAAACATTGTTAACATTTTCATTGTGAGAGGTTCAAGTGACAATAATAAAATCAGATTGTTCATGATGTAACCAGTGGACTTCTGCAATGTGTGTCACATTGAGATCTTTGTATGGAACTCTGTTTATTCTGACAGACACATATAAAATGATACGTGATTTTTAATGGTCACGTTTTGTTCAAAATTATCTTTTTCATGGTTTTTCAACATTAATATCGGTCCTTAGTGTGTCTAGAGACTCCAAAACTATAAGAAAAGACAACCCTCTCTCTTTTCCCCCAGTTTTCTGAATACATGTGTTCAAAAACTACAAAAAAATATTGCTTTAATGTATGTAATCAACTGGCAACGTTTGTGGTGATATCTACAAGTTGAAAAATGCTACCCTATTAACCTGTGGTGTCTCTTCCCTGGCTTGGAATATATCAAACATCAAAAAACATTAGTCAGAAATGTCAAATTCCATAGTACAGACTGATCTTTAACAGAAGTCCCACACAACCACACTACCGTCAGTTCAAAGCGATGTAGTTCCAAGCTTTCAGTGCAATTTTTTCTGTATTGTCCTTAGCGTGTGTGTGGGTGTGTGGTTTTTTGTATTGTCCTCAGCGCTCCTTATAGGATGATAGATGAACACATTTATATGCAAATAAGGCACAACAACTATCGCGTTGCCATGTTTGTGTGCACCGCCGTTCGGAAAAAAAAACACCGGCTCGTAATTGAATAAAAGCAATATTTCCCCCTCTCTCCTCGAGATTACTTAAAGTCCAATTTTCACCGCTCAAGTGATGGTGGTCTCGGATGATTTTTGCTACGTTCTTTAAGTACTCGAACAACAACGTAACGATATTAAAGGGACATCAAACGGATAAACTTACAAGCAAAGATGGATGGCCGTGTGGGGTAGCCATGTTTGTCCTCCCCACACCCCACCAATATGAAAGAGGTTTAATCAATCATTCTGTCACATGGAACCAAGACTCAACAGTCCCCATAACCGAACCGTGACAGTTTACAGCTCACTTGGGACACACTGAACAAATCAAAAGCTTTTGTATGAGGGGATATGGTGACACTTTGACGGGATTGACAACATTTCGTATGGTCAAAGTTGTACTCGTTGGTGGGGTAGGGACAAAACCAAAACTCACCCGCATGGCCAGATACAGGTCTTAAAAATGCATGTATGGCATGTTTTTAAGAATCGAATGTGTCATAAATCAGACAATTAACAACATATGAACAAATCCATGTGATAACCTTCAGAATAGTGCTAAGAATAAGTATGGACAGCGTTGCTGATATTAGTGCTTTAGAAGTTGAGATTTTTGATTCAGAGTATTGAATAAAAACTAATGTTGAGACAATGGCTTAATGTAAAAGATGGTTGTATAGGAGAAATATACAGACGCAAACAGACAAGGTTTAGTCAAAGAAACACCTCAATGTACATTTTGGACCCTTTGATTCATACTAGTGTGAAAGAAGACATGTTATGGAAGCAAAATAGTCCCAAACCTCAAAACTGACCAGTTGTAAAAAAAAATAATAATAATTGTGCTAGCAGTGTCTCTTAAACGTGCTATTAGACCGTTTTCTTAATCTCAACAGTAACTGATATTCAACTCACGAAAATCAGGAATATAAAGACTGCCCGGTTAAATGGTTCTAAGTAGCCTTGTACCATAATTAAGAAAGAAAAACCTCAAGTCTTTTTGGATGCGTTCTCTTCCCTTGCAGCTGTACTCTTACTCTCCCAATCACACACATAGCAGGTCTGTGATCAAGGGACCAATTATACCAGCAAACCAAAAAGCTCAGCTAAATTACCCTGCCGTCCGTGAACTTGAAAATGAAAGCGGTTTGTGCTCCGAATAAATAACAAGCCTTTACTGTCTGTGCAATTGCAGAAACATTTTTTTTTTTTTTTGGCCTTCTCCACAGCGAGTGTTTAACCAAGGTTTAAAAAAGTGTATCACTCCATAGGAGGATATATAGGGTTTGCTTGGAGGTTATATATATACTGTATATATAGTGTGGAACTTTTTTCATATAAATGAATGTCGGTTGCATTCAAGCCGTCACCAAACGAGTTGACACAAAGTTGATTAAGCCTATCAGCTCCACAAACCTCTCTCTGTATTTCTCAGTATGGCAGAGTTTACAAATCTATTATAACTATATCTGTTCAAAATGGTTGATGTATCTGCCTATGTCATTATAATGCCATGCTAAAAAATGGCAGTACAAAAATGGAAATAGCGTTGATTAATGCACGGATTCTCTCTCTCATGAATATAGCTTAATACGTATCAGTGAATTGGGTCATTTAGAAGAAATTAGGTCTCCAGCATTTTTTGGAGGGGAAACACTGATCTAAATACCTGTACAAAGAATACCACTAAGTAGAGTGCCCTACATAAGACACATTTGAAGCTAAATATTTATGTTATTTATTTATGTAACCTTTTATTACAGTTGCTCCAAGGAACTTTCAGTATTTGTTCATTCTTGCGCCCCCTTTGGACAAAAGTGTTTTTACCACGCCAGCTGTAGTTCCTGGTTGAGTGTACCCATGCCAAAGGCATTAAGAAAAACTATATAAAAATTGCATTATTTGCATTGATGGTCTCACTAATACATGTCAGTTGTGATCATCAGAGGAAAAATTAAGACTTGTTCAGACATATTTAAAAGTTACTCGTAGCACATTTAACCTGAAAAAAATACACAAGTGAGATTTTAAAAAATTCAAAAAGAGTGAGTTTTTCCAAACTGTTGCTTACTATGAAAAGTGCAGCAAATGTCAGAGTATGTATTTGTAGACAAATCTAGAGATACATTTTTACACTGTTGCTGACAAGTGACAAGTGGAAAAAGTGGGATTTATTCTTGCTTACAGTTTTTCACAATTGCTTAAACACATTTCCTGATAGACTACCTCACTTTTTCAAAACCCTAAACCCAAATTTCAAAACTCAAACACAAAATGCAAAATCCTTCACTTCTCTTGCAAAAGCACACTTTACGCTCAAAACAGTGTTGACTCTTCACAAAATGGTGTTTTCTTTTCAAATGACAAACACATACATCATATGACTAGACATTTCTAGCACTCATTGAACACTGGTGTGCAGAATGGAAAACACTATAGTATAAATACAAAACACTATATGAATGCTTTATCAGTAGAATTATGCCTTTGTATGTTCATACACTTTCACCTACAGTAACAACAAATACTTTACGGTTTTTGCCAAATGCTAACACACATGTTGCAGAATAGTTTATTTTGCCATTTCAAACAAACACAATGAATAGGTAGGACTGCAGTTCAAGCAATTCAGTGTGTCATCATAAACTAAGAAACAATTACAGTAGAATAAAAAAACAGTGTTGTAAGGAATTGGGTGGTTGGATTATGAATCCTTTTATGGATACCGCCTCGTGTTTGCATCTGGCCACATCGCCTCATCAACATCACACTCAATGTCTTCCTTTGAGAAGCAACAGGGAAATGATCACCTGATATCCAGACTAAATCTCCTAATTATGGAGCGACTCAGGTTGGGCTGCACTCTCTATCCAGGCTCCCTCATTGATAGGCCATGATCTATAACATAGTCCACTATAGTGTCCCTGGTGTATGTGTCTCCGTCTGTTGCCTTCTTTGTCCTCGTCCTCCTGTCGCTCTCTCTCCTCCTCTTACCCTGACTCTTACTGTCTCAAAAAGGAGCTGAGCTCACCTGGGGTCTATTTGTAGTGCTAAGGTTTAGACTGATTGGTTTTCAATTAGATTATTTTTTTTTAAGAAGTATGTTGGAGAATTTCAAACACAGCGCAAAGCATATATCGTGTTTGTAGGGTTGGAGCTTTGGTTTAGGGCATGGTTACAAAAGTTAGAGGTTGTGATGCTGTGGTCATAGCAGTCACTTTTAGTGTTTACAGTATTCGGCAAAAACTGTATTTGTACCAAAATGTGCAGTCTACTGTAAATCACAGCAAACAGGAGCTCATCTCTGACCCTTCTATAGCTAACTGCATAAAAGCCTTTTGAGTTTAGAAATTTGATTAGCAGTGTGTTCTGTGTGATCACCAAGAGAGAGAATTCAGGAAGAGTGTGCAATATATAGAGAATTGTGTGTAATGTTGTGAAAAATGTGTGTTCTGGAATGGGAATATGAGTCTAAGGCAGGAAATGTGTTTGGAGTTCAGCAGAATTGGTTAAGCAGTTGGTAAATTAGTTACAGATTGTGCACATTGTGTCTGATGTTCCAAAAAATGTGTTTAAACAATTGTGAAAAACTGTAAATGTCCATTTTGCCCATTCACACTGAGGTTTTGACATCCCAAATCGACCTGGCATATCTCACCATTACCTGAAGTCTATGGACATACCTCACTATGTGTTAAAGGTGCATTGTGTAACTTTCTGTGCTAGAAAAGTGAACATTTTAAGATAAGATAAGATGTACTTTATTCATCCCATCAGTGAATATTAGGCGTTCCAGCAGCCATCATACATAATCACACAACACAACACATACATACATACAAATCCCACCCATTTCTAAGTGTTAATACATAATGTGTCAGCTCTCAGTGACAGTGTATGAGTGTGTCACATGTATTGGCTGTCAGTGTATTAAATTAATGGAAAGCTTCCAGTTTTTCAGTGGGGTGGACAGAGGCGATCCCACTGTGACCCAGATCCATTTTAAACGCTTCTCTCTGGGGAAGAAAACTGATGGATGGAGATGGAGAGAGAGAGAAAGGGAGAAAGAGGGAGGGAGAGGGAGGGAGGGAGGGAGGGAGAGAAAGAGGGCGAGAGAGACAAAGAGAGAGAGAGGGGGAAGGAGAGAGAGAGGGGGAGAGAGGGAGGGAGAGAGAGGCAAGGGGAGAGAAAGAGAGGGAGAGAGAGAGAGCGGGAGAGAGAAAAGGAGTTATGCCATGTCACTATAATATACACCATATGGACCTGGTGGGAAACATCACCTCGTTTAGCCCTTGTGCATATTTAAGATTTAAAAAAAATGTATGCATACTGTTTAAATGCATGAGTGTTTTAATGCATTAGCGTTTATTCATTGTTAATGGCATCTTGTTAATACGACAGCTGTCATTTTCTTCCATTAAACACTCCGGTGCCTCTTAATAAGACACTGGAATACACCAGTTATACTGTATATAAAATGTAAACCTTCGCAGTAGCCATTTCCATTCAGTGCACTCGACTTGATTATAGTTTTATCTCAACACTGTCTTCCTGAAACCATTCCATTTTGTAAAAACTGAAAACAAATTATACCTTTAAAAAGTGGGGATGTCACAAGTGTCACAAGCATAAATAACACTTATGCACAGCACACAATTTCAGATATGTACATACAGCAGAAAACAGTTGGTACAGACAAATCGACAGTGTGTCTTCGGAGGTAAAATGTCTTCTTGTTCTTGTGGGGTCTGTGTATGACTGACAAGGATAAGCACAGATTTATCTGATGTCTTCACAGATATGTCAGAAGTAACATCACACAAAGCTGCCGTTATCCAGGCCAAGGAACAGGGGGACGCAGGGAAGACTTCAGGGAAAAACCTGGATGGACAAAAATGTGCTAAGAACAAAATATATTCTAAAACGCTACACATACTAGCTGTGCTATATATTTCTCATGCTTTGACTGTATGGTTGAAAGTATAGGAATATCGCAATTAAGGAGATCTTAACCCATTAAAGGTGCACTATGTAACTTTGGGTGTGTCAGAGAAGTTAACACTGTATTTTCCTATCAATGAATAAACAAACTTTACTCACAGGAAAATGTGATCCCGGGAATACTGTTTGAAGTTAGAAAGCTTCCTTAAAAGTCACTGTTTCACTGTTGTTGTTTACAGCAGCAGGGCCCACAGTTTGGTTTACAAACATATTCTAGTTTTTGGTTCCAGGTTCCTCAAAATAATTAAATCTTGATTTATGATGATATAATTATTCAATGCTAAGGATTACATGTAGAGACAATATGTTTTGTAAACTAACTGCAGGCTCTGCAAATGTAAAACAAATCCCCCTCCTCTGAAACTGCATAGTGCACCTTTAATGTCCGCATTGGAATTTTCAGATTTCACTTAAAAGTACCTCAACAAAATCCATTGTAATCAGTTTAAGACTATATACAGCTTAGTCACAACAGAAAATAGTCACATGGAAAACTTCTAGCTCGATATTTCTTTTGTTGAATTCATGGCACATACTGTAATTAAATTAGTTTTTACAGCTTGCATCTGTTCTTAAAGGTGCAGTGTGTAACATGACATCATCAAGAAAGTTCTAGAGAGTTCTAGAATGCAACGCTCCCTGGGTAACCCCAACCCTTTAGAATAATAACAGAAGCTACAGTGGCCTTCAAGGACAACAACAATTCTACATTTTAAACAATGCACCTGATGACATTCCAACTATGACACTTTCAAGATGGCAGCACTAGGCCTTGGTCCAAGATACGCAGAAATATGGACATATATGAGACCCTTTCTAAGGGAAAAATAAATAATTAAAAAAAAAAAATCAGCTATTATGCACTAAATTAAATGTACTTATGGATATTATAATTACTTTCTACAAAATCTGCTAGGAAATAAAACCCAAAATTCTACACACTGCAGGTTTAAAGCACTTGGAGAACTTCTACAGTATGGAGCTCTGGTTGGAAATAATTTAATGGTGACACTTTGAAGGTTCAAAAACGAAAAAGTACAATTTAATAAGACTAATATGTCAAGCACAAGACGGTATATTGAAGAAGTAATTAAGTTGAAGATACACCAAGCATTTTTACGACTGTCTTAACATGTTTGTTGTCAAGGAAAAAGCCAGCAGTGTGTTCAAGGAATTAATTATCCGATAAGTTATTTTCTATAATTAAAGCATGTTTTCACGTAATTCCGTTAAATGTTAGGCAAAAAAGCTACTTTTGATAAGTGATGGTACGATTTAACATAGGGCAAGAAGCAGGAAACTGGAACACTGCAAACACTGAGGTCTTTTTTTTAATGACTTTTCAAATTAAGATCCGTTGGCATTTTAACATACGAGTGTTCTGAATGCCAAGTGTGAATGTCTACATCTTTTAATTAAATTGCAGAGGGAAAAGTTGTTTCTAGTTGAGACGTGGCTAATTTGAGGTCAGGAAAGTTCATGCTTTTGATGAGACCAGATTGCTCAATTTGGATCATTTAAAATGTATAGAGAAGTAGAACATACACCCAGAGCATATTGAATATTGACAAAATGATTTGAAATGTTCTGTGTACACTTGAACACCTTTAGAATTGAGGACAGTATAAGGTTGTTTCCATCGCACACACAGGCACACACACACACACACACACACACACACACACACACACACACACACACACACACACACACACACACACACACACAAAAGGTTGTTTCCATCTCAGTTGCTGCTATTTGTATGTGTGTGTTCTGTTCTTTTCAGTCCAGTTCATCTATAATTCTGACAGATGAGTGTGTGAGTGTGTGTGTGTCTCTTTGTGGTTCAGACAAAGACAGACACACAAACACACACACTCACTCACACACACACACACACACACACACACACACACACACACACACACACACACACACACACACACACACAATAGCACTGAGGCGACTGGCTTAACATTACACATGATGACTTCCCACAGAGTCCCACCCCCCCCCCCCCCAAGGGCTGGGGATCTTTGTTGCTTCTTTATCGATTAGGGATTGTGTGTCTTGGCTCCCAGACACGTAATGGCCGCCCCACCAAACCGACCGACATGCTTTTTCCAGTCAACAGAAGGCACGGAATGGTTATTTTTTTCCCCAGGCCTTGACCTTGTGAATTCCTGTGAAAATACAACATTCTTTCAGATGAATTCTCTTAAGAACTCCACAGGGCCAAAGCAGTATCGGTAAATGAGAGTGGACGACCAACAAGGAATAATATTTGTTGCCTCGGCTGTAGTGTATTGTATGTTTTAATCTTGCCCCTGTAAAGCACTTTGAATGGCCTTGTGTCTGCAGTGTGCTATAGAAATACACTTGCCTTGCCTTGCCTATTACAGTAACACTGGATTTTCATTAAGCACAAGCACACACACAGTATAGACAGGTAGCGTATTGTGAGGAGATAATCACTGATTTTGACAATTTGACATCAAGCATTTTCCAGAATAGCTGACTACACCTTTAAAAAGCATAAAACTCAAAACAGAAATGACTTAATTAGATTATTTTCACTTTATTTTTTTATTTTTTTTAACCTTTATTTATACAGGTAAATCCCATTGAGACCGGAGACTCTTTTGCAATGGAGACCTGTTTTCCTTTCCCACGTTTCCATTCACACACACATTCATACACCGATAGCAGGCTAACTATCGACATTCACACGAGGCAAGGTGGGTTAAGTGTCTTGCCCAAGGACACAAGTGGCAGGCCGGGGATCGAACCTCCAACCCTTTGATCATCGACCAACCCGCTCTACCAACTCAGCCATTTTAAAACCATCTAGTGGTGAGATTGTAGATGTTTTATTCCATTTCAACCAAGTCTGTTCTGAAAAACGGCAATATATCCTTCACACTGTACCTTTAAAAAAATTGTGAGCTTACACAATACAAGAAGCTTTCTTTTCAAAATAAGTCAAACCATAGAATCATTGTCTGGGATCTTCAGTGAACTACTAAAATGATCTTTTTTACCAGGATTCTTTTGAAGTTGTGGGTGTTATTGTACACACACACACACACACACACACACACACACACACACACACACACACACACACACACACACACAGGAATACACATTCACAGGCATACACAGACACGGAGGCACACACAAACACACACAAACACACACACACACACACACACACACACACACACACACACACACACACACACACACACACACACACACACACACACACACAGGAATACACATTCACAGGCATACACAGACACGGAGGCACACACAAACACACACAAACACACACACACAGAAACATGTCTTTGAAAAGGCCTCGTCTCCTTCACACTTCTGCCACTTTCGCACAATTATTAAAGCAACAAGCGCCCTCCTCATATGAGTAATGTGTGATGATTACAAAGAGATAATTGCATGTATTTGCATATGAATGTGACTGTTACATACAGTCCTACAGTGTTAAGCTTCTTCTTCTTCTTCTTCTAAAGCCACTCATATTGTTATGATCTATTCATAACATTAGGATCCGCCATCTTGACGTTACTTTAATTAAATTATCATTTTGCGACGAGTAAATAATCAAGGGCCTCATGACGCTAATTAACGATGGTTGAACAATGTTAATTTTGGAGAAGTGTGTGTGTGTGTTTGTGTGTGTGTGTGTGTGTGTGTGTGTGTGTGTGTGTGTGTATGCATGCTTGGGTGTGTGTATGTGTGTGTGTGTGTGTGTGTGTGTGTGTGTGTGTGTGTGTGTGTGTGCGTGCATGCGTGTGTATGTATGTGTGTATGTGTGTGTGTGTGTGTGTGTGTGTGTGTGTGTGTGTGTGTGTGTGAACCGCAAAGACACACACTGAGATTCGCCATTGTATTCCTCTAATGGTGTTTATGCGAATTATGATTAATACAAAATCTTAAATAGACAACAGTGAGTGTGTTTTTTTTTCCTCAGTGGCAAAGATTGATTGACAGCTAACTGCCTGAGGTCTAATTGATTAGGTGCTGTCATGCACAATATCGAACGCCCTCTCATAAGAATCTCAAATGAGGCACTCCGGTGATAATGCCAGCACTCGTTAGGATATAGAGCGCAAAGGGACGTTTTAAGAAAATGTCAAGACCAACCCAATTTGTTTTCTAAACAGGAGGCGCTTTTTAAAGGTGCAGTCAGTGATTCTAGAGAACGTTTTTTTTGGCAAAATCACTTTGTGTCAAAATCAGTGAATATTTCCTCATGATCTGCTACCTGTCTGTAATGTGTGTGTGTGTTGACAAATAAATCCAATGTTGATTCACAGACTAGGCTTCGTGAACGGGATTGTTGCTAGTAGCTATGGTGGCTCCTTTACATACCAGTTTACAGAGCCTAGGTTGTTTATTAACACCAGATTCCTTTCAGCGCACACACATTATGGACAGGTAGGGGATCACGAGGAGATAATAACTGATTTTGACAAAAAGTGATTTTGACAAAAAGCGTTCTCCAGAATCACTGACTACACCTTTAAATACATGCTACTAAAACCCATTTTAACACAAGACACAATTTTCTTGATCGTGTCTTTACAAATCTAAGATATAATCACATTTTCTATTCCCTCTTCCCTCTTAATTTTTACACCTTGCCTTTAGCCCCCTGGGTGAAGGTGTTACAAACATGTGTGCGCCCCGTGTAATCTTGTGTCAAACAGGGCCTGCGGTCAGGTTACACTTCAACAGGTTCACAGTCAGAATACTTATTAAAACGTTGGCTCAGCCTCAAACAGCCTCTGGGTTCCCGGGCTGCAGGTGCAAAGTGTTCCCAAGAAGCTTTTCCACCGCGGGCCGACCCGACATTTCCTCTGATAATAAAACCGTATAAACCATTCTCATGGGAACGTTCACTGACACGTGTTTTAAAGTGGCAAGGCAGAAATGACTTCCTTAAGAAGGGACACATGTCATTGTGTAACAGTCAGTATACTGTACATACTTTCAAAATGTTTAGTATGCCAGAAAAAAAATATTAAGGATGTCCCAATATATGATGTCAAATGCAGTTGCAGCAAAAAATGCCCAGATGTCCGGGCTACATCCGGCATTTTGCAGTGTGCAAACCAGAATGCGTTATGGCTGTTCTGACCCACAATTGTCTGCAGTGGAAATACAATTGGCATTTCTGTGCAAGACATAAACCGTTGTGTAAAATCACCTCAGCAAGAGTTAGAGATAAATGAGAATGTGCATTTTTTTTTATTTAATGTGTCGTACAACATTGTATTATAACAAATGCTATACGTAAAAGATTTGACCCTAATCACCTGCACTGTCTCGTCTTGAACCAGTTCATCTGAGGGAAAGTTAAATGTCTCTTTCTGGGACTAAAACTTTGTGAAACAGGAGCAGCTCACCGCAGCCGACCCACTTTAAGAAGTGAACGACCTTCCCTTCACTTTGCTCTGATCTGGGTTGGGTGTCACGCTGCCCTGTTTCCATAGTAACTCTATCAGGACATAAGACACCTGCTGTTGTCCCCCGTGTGTGTGTGTGTGTGTGTGTGTGTGTGTGTGTGTGTGTGTGTGTGGGGAGGAGGGGGTCAGTCCTTCACCCCAAGCTGCTCTCTGTGTGTGTTCGTAAAGCCCTACTAACGTCCTACTCATACTCATTTTGACGTCAATTTGAGTATGTGATGGTTTGGGTATGCGAGTTTGGGTATGTGAGAAATGCCCTGATGAGTACTAACTTCCGGGAAGATTTTGAGTATGGATTGATTGGATACTTTTCCTACTCAACCGCCCCACAATGCATTGCGTCTTTTCAAACGTAAAGGATTTTTTTTCTTTTTTATTCTTTAGGAGGGAGGACGTTAGTATGGCTTTCCGAACACAGCATTAGTACATATATGCTGAATTCTAGCCATGTCTCTGTACATGCTGTGGGCTACTCTAGGGGGGGGGTTTAATGGACAGACAGCAACAGTATAGAGCCGTTTAAAAAATGTATAAGAAGAAAGTTTGAGTGGAGGTAAAGTCTTTCTGGTCTCTGCTGACCATTAGAATAAAATCAGAGCAATTACATCACTTTCTTTCAAAGAAAATGATCAAATATTCAAGGCCTGACAGCTTTTGTCTTTCTCGATTCTTCTGCCCGAAATAGTGCCTATATTTTTTATTAAAGAAGAATTAGGACCGATACTCTATTGTGAGAATAATTACCTCATTGCTGACACAATGGAAGGTCCATAGTACAATACAAAAGTAGAATCACTGTCTGGCATAAACCTCGTCTACCAAGTAAGGGTACTGTTGGCAGTGGAAATGCAAGCCAGATCTATGGTTGCAGTGGCCTTCTGAACCGTAAAGGTGCGAACACACTACACGCGTTACACGCGTACAGACGCGTATAAAATCGTCTATTTTTCCATAGGGAACCATTGGTTTACGCACGTACATGGCGCGTAGATGCGTCATTCGCGCTAAAGCAACATTTTAGCCGTGTTAGCTGCGTATGAGCCACGTATATACGCACCTACGCAGCTACGCGCGGAGTTCAAAAAATTTAACTTTTTACGCTCCTACGCATGACGATTAGCCGCATTGGCCAATCAGCGTTGGGCTTGACCCGACGTCACATACATTGGCACGGTCGGAGAACAGTGTACACAGAGGCTGATGAGAGACACCGAGGAGGAAAATGTATTGCAGGCGGCCCGGTGCTGTATGAAGCCGCTCGGGGTTAGAAGACGTGGGGAAAGTAAACCAGGAGAATGGACTTCCTGGTTAATTCAGTGAATATGTGCGACTGTGCTTTAGCCGATAAAACAAGTTAGCGCCGTATAGCATTAGTTAACTCACCCGGTTGTGTGCGGGCGGCTAGCGCCTCATATTATGAACCCAAACATGACGGCTATGTCCGTGGGACTTTCACAACAAGTACAGCGAAGCACCGGTGTTGATCTACGCCAGCCACGGTCCCCTGTCACAGCCAGGTAGGGTAATGTTGGCTACTTGCCTTTATGTTGTGCCGCCGTGCACCGATGCTGCTGTAACTGTGTTTGTTATGTAGCTGCTGTGAATATGCAATGCTGTTTTAATGCTAGGCTATTTGTGCTGTTCAGTTTGTCTTTTGGCACAGTTGTTGGCCGTGTTGTTGTTGTTTTTGTGCGGACATGCATGCTGCTGTGTCGGGTCGGGACTGATCGCAGCCATGGTTGATTAGGGGAAATACAATATCGGGAGGGAGACTACGCGCGTATAACCATTTTTGACACAAAATGATCAAGCACATGCACGCACACACACACACACACACAACACACACACATACACACACACACACACACACACACACACACACACACACACACACACACACACACACACACACACACACACACACATACACACACACTGTCATACTTCCCCAACACATATAGAAGTCTTCTCGCAACCTTCAATCTCTCTTGATTATCACACCTGTTTGTTACACTTTCAGATATCAGCCGGATTCTTTTGATGTAACCCTCATTACAAGCCATTACAAGCCATCACACACGCACACACACACACACACACACACACACACACACACACACACACACACACACACACACACACACACACACACACACCCACACACACACACACACACACACACACACACACACACACCCACACACACACACACACACAAAGCTACATGACACCAGGGCTGGACTGGCCATCGGGCGTTTTTTTTTTTTTTTTTGGACCCTGGGCTGTGTGACTCGGCCCGGCCCGGCCAAGTCACACAGCCGAGGGCCGAGGTCCCTTTCCTCTCGGGAGTGCCATGGACATAAACATGTGCATGCAGGCTGTCAACTTCACCTGAAAGTTAAATAAATCTTTGTCCCAGCACTCCCAGGCCATTATGAGTGGTTCTAGGCTGGGCCTGGCCCTATCACACACACAGCAGAGGGCCGTCCATTCAGAGGCTGCATTGAATTCTATTATCACGCATTCAACTTCTACTCGGTAATTATGAGCATCTGACGATGGTCAGTTACGTTCAGGGCCGTCGGACTGTGGACAGGCTTGGGGGGCCCAAGGCAGAGGGGGGCTGCACCCAAAAAAATTAAAACGTATTTATTTATTTTTTTTACTGGCTCAAAATAGGCCCCTGATCTTTGAAGGCCCAGAAAACATGTATTTAGGGAAAAAAAACAGATATCAGGGGCCTTTCATTCGTCAGTACATTTTTGTTATTTTTTAAATAACATTGTTCGGGGCTACGAAGATCACGGCCTATATTGGGCCATTAAAAAATACAAACCAAGGGAAAAAATTCCCGAAGCTGACTGGATTTTTTAAACATGTACATTTCTTCTTTCTGCTTTTTGGTCATTCTGTGTCTATAAATTATTCCAGAAAATAGTTCTAAATAGCTTAAATAGGAAACAGTTGATTTAGTTTTCTTCTCAAAGTGCACCAGATTGATGAATTTTACTTTAACATTTAAAAAAAAGTCTTCCGGGGGAGCATTCCCCCGGACTCCCCTAGAAGGTTCAGGGTCCATGACACAGTCTCCCAAATTCCTGTGAGAAACACTGTGTGTGCATGGTTATTAAGAGTCATTAGACCAGGGGTTGTGTTCAAGTACACGTAATGATTTGGTCATTCATCAATAGAAACATTGTGATGTTATCTGGCTCAGAGAGGGACCAGTCACTCATACGTTTTGGGCTAAAGACAAACAGCTTTTACATGTTTGTATTGTAAGACCCCTATACAGAAAGACTTTCTGCATAGGGGCCCAGAATTCGGTGCAACGCCCCTGCCTCCGCATATCGTATAAATAATCATGGTGGGCTGCCATGGCCAAAAATGCCAGGGCCGATTTTTTGTCCCAGTCCAGCCCTGCATGCCACCATTTCCTCCCGGTGTTTGTACATAGTTTTCAGTGACAGGAAAGCTAGGCGGAAGTCCTTTTAGGAAGCTAGTTAATTGACTGTTTTTTTCTCAGTTATGTCTGTCTGTACTGGCCATGTGTCTGTAGTCTGTGGTTGTCTACCCAGAGCTCAAACTAACCCCCCACTGTCCTAGCTGCAGGAGGGAGCGCTCATTATACAACAGCAGGGAGGCAAACTGAGAAAGAAAGGGAATGCAGTTAATGCTATAACTTGGAAAATGTACTTTTTAAAAATGATCGTGTTTGCTTTTCTCATCCGTAGAAACGGCAGCAAAAAAATAAATAAATATTCGAGAATATATTGGTCTGTTTTGAGATTTTTGGCGATTTTGCTTCCATAACATGTCTTCTCTCATATCAAAATTAAAAGGTACGGGGCGCCCTTAGCTCAGTTGGTAGGGCGTCCCCCCCATGGGCCTCGGCCAGCAGCGGACCCGGGTTCGATTCCAGCCCGCGGTCGTTCTCTGCATGTCACTCCCCTCTCTGCCCCATTTCAACTCTGTCTCTACACTGTCAATAAAAGCATAAAAATGCCCAAAAATATCTTAAAAAAATATGTATATATTAAAAGGTACATTGAAAACATTAAGATGTTTATTTGACTAAACCTTGTCTATTTGTGTCTGTATTTTTCTCCTAAACAAGCATCTTTAACGGACATTATCTCAACATTAGCTTTGTTCTAAAGCACTTACAACAACTAAACCTTCCATAATCATTCTTAGCACTATTCTAAAGGTCATTACAGAAGGTTTTGTTCACATGTTGTTAACTGTCTGATTTATGAGACATTTCCTTCTCAAAAACATTCCAAAAAAAAGCATTTGTACGACAGTATTTTTGATATCCAAAATCTGTTCTGTAAAAAAACATTGGACTCCAATATGTTATAACAAATTAAATAAATATGTTAACTCTTCATCCAACATGTCGATGTTTTGCTCACTACAGCACTAGAAATGACTTTACTTCAGGGAATGATTGGGATGATATGAGAAAAAATATGTTTTCTTTCAAAAATCTGAAAAGGCAGCAAACAGATTGTAGGCAAAAGAGAGAAGAGATGAGGGATGAAAGAGAATGGGACAGTGGAGTGATTGTCAGGCTTTTGTATGTGGAGCTTTTTGAAGAGCTGTCTGTCTGGTTTGGTCAGAAGCAGATTGAAGGGTCAGGGAACAGATAAAGGTAGAATAGAATAGGTGTCAGTCTGTTATACACACACACACACACACACACACACACACACACACACACACACAGGGATACGCATACACAGAGGCACACACACACAGGCATGTGCATACACTGAGGCACACACACACTCACACACACACACACACACACAGGCATACGAACATACACACACACACACAGGCATACACAGAGGCACACACACACACACACACACACACACACACAGGCATACATAGAGGCACACACACACACACACACACACACACACACACACACACACACACACACACACACACACACACACACAGGCATACACACACACACACACACACACACACACACAGGTAAATAAATGCCCTACTGTCTAACAAAGGGAATGAGATATGCAGGTGAGCTTATTTCTCAGAGGTAAGCTATAGGAGACATTTTCTGACCCGGGCATCTTCAAACGGGCCGATATGATAGAGAGTGAATTCACAAAGATGTTGGTACGAGATTAGACCTCGGCTACTGAATGTGTAATGAACCTAGGGATATGTTTCAAAACGCTACGCTACTTGTTTATTAAACCCACATGTTGGCACTGAAAACTGGCGCTGTAACTTTAGTACAGGGAAATAAAAACAGTAGCACATACGCAGGTTGAGAAGCAAAATGAGATCGGGATTTTTTCTTGATAAATGACGTCAGATTAACGGCAAATTGTTATTTTTTTTTTGTTAATCAACTAATCCTAATTGTAATCCGCTCAAAGCCTACTAAAAACACATGTATATATATATTAAATGGCACTGATAAATCCTGTGTTCTGATTGGTCGTTATGACAATACTACCTGCCAATACATTATCCGCCTACGTGTACAGTATATACCAAAAGATGCACGAGAGAGACTAGGATCAAGAAAGGAATAGGGGCCCTCAGAAAATGCTTATATAATTCTTTATTCCAGACCCAGGGGCTTATGTTTAGGGGCCAAAAGTGTTACGCTAAACCCCTGTGTTAAATCTTAACCTCAGATGGATAACATTGCTCACTACAGGCTGCTTCATATTTGCAAAAAATACTGTAGAATAGACAAAACTATGGTTCCCCCGTTTTAACCGTCTCCATGCAATTTCCATTTCATTCACTCCCACAGTTTTTGCAAATCGATGGAAACTCCAAATCCCAGTGTGAGGGCTTGTGTTCCCGGGCTGCAGTGAATAACATGCACACCTCCTGCTGTCATGACATTTGTAATGCTATCACTAAATCTTTGCTACCTACCCTCTCTCTCGTTCTCTCTCTCTTTCTCTATCTCTCTTTCTCTTTGTCTATCTATCTATCTATCTATCTATCTATCTATCTATCTATCTATCTATCTATCTATCTATCTATCTATCTATCTATCTATCTTTCTCTCTCTCTCTCTCGCAATAGAAAGAAAAGGCAGCTTCCTTTCATCAATTGAAGCCCATGGTGTGTTGAGTGTGTACAATTTCAACTTAATAGCTTGATAGCTCCTGTGCTATATAGCTACATGGCATTATGCATCCTGCAGTGTATCACACAAAAGACACCTATATACAACCATTTTTGAAAGCCATTATCTCAATATTTTTTTTTCCAATACTCTGAACAAGAAATCTCAACTTCTGAAGCATTTACGTCAACTAAACTTTTCATAATCCTTCGTAGCACTATCCCGAAGGTTATTGCAGAAGGATTTGTTCATATGTTGTTAATTGTCCATTTTATGATACATTTTGTTCTTTAACAACATGCAGAAAATGCTTCTGTTTTTCTTAAAGAAATGTACATACTGTAGTGTTTTTTGATTTGTAAAATGAAAAAAAGGCTGTTTCCGAAAATCTGTTCTGTACAATCTTTGCACTATAATATGTCGTAAAAATGAATAGATTCACACAAAAGACCTTTAGATTTGAACGAAAGCTGCAGAAGACAGAAAAGAAAGAGAGGATATACAGTGGTGAGACCTCAGGGCGTTTGGTTTAGAGTAGGAATCAAAACAGTAATTTGCTGGCTGGATGTGCAGGGAGCCATATTGAGCCTTGGAGTGTCTCACAGAGGAGTAAATGAAGTTCCCCGGTAGCTCTATAGATCCCCTGCTGTGGCAGTGAGGCGCAGACACTCATATTTTGATCTTGAGATTTTTCAAGTCTGTCACTCGAAATTCAACTCGAAAAACCACAAGATATATCTCTAGCTTTTTAATTAGACGTGCAGTAGCTTCCATAACTTGTCTTCTCTCATACTAGTAAAAATAAAAGCTACTAAATGTACATGTAAGTGTTTATCTGACTAGCTATTGTCTGTTTGCGTATTCAACCATCTTTAACTGACTAGATGTACCCAAATGATGTTCTCTAAACACTTCGGAGTGGACACTATGTTGTCAAATGACATTAAGATATTTATATATCTTTTTTCCAACATCTATTTTTTAGTTTAATAAATATATGCAAATATACACATAATTAATTACATGTTGCTCAACACGTTTCACGGTGACATCTTAAAGTTAGAAATGTTGCTCTATTCAGTCTAGTCAGTATCTGTGAGGAAATTACATTTACAGAGGCAAGAATTCTCTGTATTCACTGCAAATATGTGCCCGAAGATCACACTGACAGCCCTTTATATACAGTATATTAAAAAAACAAACAGGAAATTGCAACCTGTTACCTGATCGAAGAAAAAACTTAATAAAAAGTCAACCTATTGCCCATTATTCTATATGAATGACAGAGGTGTAAAGTTCAACAGAGTCAGAAAACACACACACACACACACACACACACACACACACACACACACACACACACACACACACACACACACACACACACACACACATGTAAAACACCTATTGCCCATTATTCTATATGAAAAACACCAGAGGAAATAGGGGTGTAAAACAGAGTCAGAACACACACACCTAGTCGAATATATACTCTAACAAACAACATCCAGACAAGACAGACCGATTCACTAACAAGCCCTGGGAGTATAGAGCTCGTTTTTCTACCACCCGCTGTACTCTGTTCATCC
This sequence comes from Hyperoplus immaculatus, assembly GCA_949357725.1. Lineage (NCBI taxonomy): Eukaryota > Metazoa > Chordata > Actinopteri > Uranoscopiformes > Ammodytidae > Hyperoplus > Hyperoplus immaculatus. Next base: position 24,862,486 of record OX442364.1, on the reverse strand, counting down.
CGGGTGCCAGACACATCAGTTTGGGGCGGCTGAAAGGGTTCTGACTGTTTGCTAGATGGAATCCTAGTGGGCATTGCATGACTGGAATCTATGTTAGTGATTGAGTCTTCTGTCTCTGTGTGTGTGTGTGTGTGTGGGGGGGGGGGGGGTTGTGTGTGTGTGTGTGTGTGTGGGTGTGTGTGTGTGTGTGTGTGTGTGTGTGTGTGTGTGTGTGTGTGTGTGTGTGTTGACAAGGAAATATGATTTCAGACCAGGGGCTTGTGGAGAAGAACAAGCTGGGGCGTTTAAATTGGACCAGACGTATTCCAGTGATGCTACAAAGCGCCAGCGGAACACAATACATTCTATCAACCATCCCACACATTGGTTTCTCATACTAATGAAGTCAGCTGAAACAGAAACTGACTTAATTAGACTTCAACTTACTGCATGAGTCAAACTTGTAATTGAATGGTGACTTGCATCCAAGATTATATGAAGTATGTGTTTTAATAGTCTATCATTCTGAAGGCTTTGTCACATGTACTTCTGCTTAAAAACTGACTTAAGGGGCACTGTGTAATAAGACATCATCTAGAAAGTTCTAGAATGCAACGCTCCCTGGGTAACCCAACCCCTTTTGAATAATAACAGAAGCTACAGTGGCCTCCAAGGACAAGAACAATTCTAAATTCTAAACAATGCACCTGGTGACATTCCGAAAACATGGATGCCTCCATAAGACTTGCCTGCTCAATATACAAAATGTAATATTAATATTTGTAATTCTCCACTCAGGAGGATAATTCTGATTTTTGGCAGAGGTGATTTTACACCAATGAGGACATATTTATGAATGAGGATATTGATTTTAGCTAATTAATTACTTAAAATGTTACACAGTGTCCCTTTAAAAGGTCCTCTGAGGAACTTTTACACACTATAGCTTTAACACCAGACTGGTGATCAGAGTCAGTCTTAGAATGCTAGTAAACGTTGTTCCATTAGATCATAGAGAGAATCGCAAAATAAGACATCACACTGGGAGAAACCGTCTCAAATAATATTCTACCTAATTACATTTCTTCCAAAAAGTCGAGCCAAAGAGCCATTAAAATAACTCCGGAGCTGTTTTGAGCGGAGCATTATTGAAATTGCAGTTCATCTGAAAACACATCAAAAGATGAAAATGGTGATTTGGGGAGAAATAAATTACTCTGAGCTGCAGCTACTGGGTCACATCATTAAGTCAATATGTCACCGGCGCGCTCTTCCACAAAAACTAAATGCATCAGTTTTTTTTTAAACAGGGCACGCAAACTGTTCCTATTCATTACATCTTCAAATGTAACATTAATATTAATATACACACAAACAACTCAAATGGTCTAAATAACATATTTCGTCTAGCAGTTATGATTAAAACACACCGGGGGCCAAATACATAAATGATGCATAAACTGTGCACCGACATGAACTGATTTTGGGTCCCCTTGGCCCAGTATTTCAAAAAACTATTTTAAAGCTAAAGTGCGTAACTTCTGTCACCCCCATGAGGAATTGTCATGAATGGGATCTATTGTGCCTTTCCATCTTTTCTGACCTATAAATGTTGTGACAAAGTCGGATAGTCGTGTTAAAGGATGCCAAAGTTTCAAAACGTTAGGTATGTAATTGGACGTAAGCTATGCAGACAGTTTTTGGTTGGCTCTGCACTGCTCTGAATGCAAGTTTTCAGGAGAGTTTTTCTAACTCTATCTCACAGTGTTAGAAAAGACGTCATAATGACCTACACAGTCCATTTTGAGAGAAGGCAGAAAATGCAGGGTAGAGAGAGGGGGACAGAGAAACAGTTACCCAAAGATCTGTAGAGTTAACTTCGCAGCCCATTGTGTCTACAGTTTGATTAGATTTTGTTCTGGAAATCCACCCTATACCCTTTAGCTGAGATCAGGATAAACTTGATATTTTTTAATCAAACATATCCTTATCTCCTCCATAGAAATTCCCAAAACCTACATTTGATCTTGATTCTAATAAGGATTGGGTCGAGAAATCCATATCCTAATTTTCAAGGATCAGGGTTACATTTGCTTCAATGCTATTGAAATACCCAATCTTAATTGTGTATTTTAAGTCGTCTCTCTCGCTCTCTCTCTCTCTCTCTCTCTCTCTCTCTCTCTCTCTCTCTCTCTCTCTCTCTCTCTCTCTCTCTCTCTCTCCACCACATCCCCTGTTAGCTGTCCATGTTAAACTATTCTTATGGGTATTCTATGTGCACACATGGTCTCATACCTCATGCTCTGAAAATACAGAAAGATGTGCAGCTTTATGAGTTTATTTTAATTTATTTTTTCTTCAGTCAACAACACTTGTTGCAATTCAAATGATGTTTGTCAGATGTGCACAATAAAGAATATTATTGTATTGGCCTTATTGTTGTGTGCTCTATTTTATGATGCTTTTTATCTATTCTATAATATCCTTTTCTATTCGGCCTAATCATTTCCCCGTTTAATGTCCGTTTTTCATTGGATCTTTTATTGCGAAGTCTGTTTTAATAAACTTTTTAGGACCACTATTGATATAAATGCAACAATGGTGGAATAAATGGTCTTGGACTCATTTCTCTAGTCTGACACTGAACGATGTTTCACAAGAGAACAAGGCTAAGATGTGAGGAGAAGATGAGGGCAAACGAAACCCGTGTGGGAAAGAGTCTTAAAATATAGTTTAAACTAGGGCAGCGCAAGGCTCTGGGTGTAGCACACGCCGATCTATAAAACCTGTCCTTAAAGGAGAGTCCATGAGTTACGTAAAGCAACAAGGAAGCACTAACTGGAAGGTAATAAATGAAAAAATAAATAAAAAAAGGAAGCTCCAGCATTCACACTAATTAAAAAGGGTTTGTGAGGGTCTAGGATTGATGGGGATGCAATTGTCATCATCACACCTTCTACACACACACTGACTTGGCGTTTAAAGGTGCAGTGTGTAGAATTTATTGAAGTTTTTCACAACAGACTTGATATAAATGGAATATAATATTCATAAGTATGTTTTAATGAGTGTATGATCACTTGAAAATAAAGTTTTTTTAATTATCTAAGAATAAGCCTTTTGTATCTACATAGGAGCGGGGCACTGAGGCCGCCATGTTGCATCGCCAAGGTAGCACAGAACAGACAAACTTAACGGCCTCATACGTTTTTATATATAGTGGGCGTCCTGGGGAAATGCACCTGTTGGAAGACCAAGAAGAAGAAGTACTATAGAATAAATAACTCAATACATCTTCACCTCATCACTTGATATTGTGGAAAGACTTGAGGCAGTGGTGGATGATGCCATCTTTAATAACTATAGCTTCTTGTCCTTGAAGGCCACCGTAGCTTCTGTAAATTCTCCCAAAACGATGTGTTACCAAAAAAGCCTTGACATCTACAATCTCACCACTAGATGCTTCTAAAACAAACCAATATTACACAATGCACTTTTAAATCCAAATCTTATTCTTTAAAGGTGCACTGTGTAATGTGACATCATCAAGAAAGTTCTACAAAGTTCTAGAATGCAACGCTCCCTGGGTAACCCCACCCCTTTAGAATAATAACAGAAGCTACAGTGGCCTTCAAGGACAAGAACAACTCTAAATTTTAAACAATGCACCTGATGACATTCCAAAAACATGGATGCCTCCATAAGACTTACCCTCTCAATGTACAAAATGTAACATTAATATTTGTAATTTTCCGCTCAGGAGGATAATTCAGATTATTGGCGGAGGTGATTTTACACCAATGAGGACATATTTATGAATGAGGATATTGATTTTAGCGAATAAATTACTTAAAATGTTACACAGTGTCCCTTTAAGTTTTTAAAAGCATTTCCAGAAGAGGAAACTAGCTAAATACACAGTGGTGGTCAAAGATGCATGGGCTGTCTGTAGCTAAGGGACTAGGCAGGACCCATTGCATACTGTTAAAGAAAAGTAAATTGGTGCCTTTCAAATACTTTTTCAGAATTACTTTTTCACACACACACACACACACACACACACACACACACACACACACACACACACACACACACACACACACACACACACACACACACACAGTAGAGACGTTTTTGCACACATAATGAATCCCAGTAATGAACCAACTTGGCCTTCTCCCACAGTGTAAAAGCTGTATAGTGTTGTACTATGCAGGCCACATTTGTCACTATTATAGTCAATATTTGGCGACTGCCTCCGAGATGAATTGGGCCCAGGGGAACAATGAAAGAAGCCCTGGTCTAATCTAATGTGAGGTATGATAGTCTCCTAGGCCTCCGGTATAGAGGGGCCAGGTAATGGGTCTGACTTATACAATGCAACACCAGCTATTCTCCATCACTTCAACCCTTGACGCTATATACTGTATGGGTTACACTAGTGGACGCACATTAATATTACTTTGGAAAGAATGTCTGCAATTACATCCCACACACACACACACACACATACATATACAGACAAAGACACACACACACACAAAGACACACACACACACACACAAGATGATACAAGAGAAAATATGCTATATAGTTGAAATTGAACGCTTACTATTATAAAGTTTAGAGGGTCGAGGCTGACCAACTTATTAGATACTAAATCAACAGCTTTTTCCTATGTCTGCTGGTTGTCTCTGTTGGAGGCAATTCAACTAATTAGAGAGACTTTCAAAAGGAATTGTTTTCGCCTAGTAACTAAATCATTGACAAAACCTCTTTGTTCAGCGGATGGAAAACAAGTAGAATATATAGTGCTCTTTTTACAGCCTTCTACAATTAACTTCTTCAACTCTCGATTGTCCCCTGTTCATTTTCTTTCTATTTAGAGGGCTGTGGGTCATTTGGTCAAATTATAACCGTAATTATCTGAGTAAAAAGTGCTTTGAGTTTGGGAGAATCAGTGAAATGGGCTATAAAAGAGCAGTCCATTTACCGTTAAACAACTTTGAGAACAATCAAATCACTGACACCATACCAAAGAAGGTATTGGCGGTAATCGGTAGGGTGTGGAGAGGCAAGCGGATCCGTCTGAATGGTAACATGGTAAATGGACTCCACTTATATAACGCCTTTCCCTGGTTTTTCACAGACCCAAAAGCGCTTTACATTGTTTTGTACACATTCACCCAATCACACACACGTTCATAAACCGATAGCAGCAGCAGCTACCACGCAGGGTGCAAGCTAACTATTGGGAACAATTCGGGGTTCAGTGTCTCTTTGCCCAGGGACACTTGGACATGTGGCGGGGAGACGGGGGATCGAACCACCGACCCTGCAAACCAGTGGCCGACCACCCCTACACACTTCACCACAGCCGCCCCTGAATAAGCATTCAAACCATAAGGAAGGTACAGTCAGTCACGGCCAATTCGCAACTTAAACTGAAAATTCAACAACTTCAACTCTGCACTAAATACTTCGGACATGCATTTCCTGTTAGCACCAACAAATCAACACTTCTCCAACCCTGCGTTCCGATACACATACTTCTCTACTATTTAGTACATTGTGGACCTTTGATCTATACTAGTATGAAATGTACTAAAAGAAAACTCCAATGCATCTTCACATGTCTTGATGAGATGAAGGGTTAAGAGTTGGAGTGTGTGTTGGTACATGATGTACAGTATGTGTGTGTGTGTGTGTGTGTGCACACACACACACACACACACACACACAGATACAAGCACGCACACACCCACCCACACACACCCACACACACGCACACACAGATACACACACACACACACCCACACAGATACACACACACACACACACACACCCACACACACACACACACAAACACAAACAGGCGTTCTATTTCAGTCCATTTGATGATCTCTTATGTCGGGAGAGAGAAGTTAACCCAGCTTTACGGCCGGATGGTTTTAGGTTGTTTGTGTCCGTACGGTGTAAAGAAAAAACACATCAAGCAAGTCTGGCTGAGTTGAAAGGGTTCAGTGTGTGTGAAAAACATTCTCATTACCGCTGGGTTAAAGGGGATTTAAATGGTTGAGATTGTGACCCAAATAAACTCGATTCAAGTCAAAAATGCCTAAATCTGGCATTTTTGCTGCTGGACTTAATACTATTCATATGGTATCTACTCTGACTCAAAGACAGCCCCGTATTTGGACATTGAACTTAGGACGCTTCCAAGGCAAGGGAAGGGAAAGAAAGCTTAAGGGAAGAGATGGAGTTACCTGATACACAGTGATACTGAAAGACTTTGAAAATGCCTTGTGATCAGAACATGATTTTATCAGAATGTCTGTGGGTCCCCTTTACAAGAAAACAGAGACAACTGGCCATTTATTCAACGAGTTATACTGTGGGCTGCAACCTTAATGTTTTAGCCTCTATTTGTTTGCATTTTGGCATTATAGCATCTTACCTTGCACAAGTCAAGAGTTTTGTAATTATGAAGCGGCTATACACACATTATCTAGTCTGAGAACAAAAACATGTTAATATCAGTTTTAATTTTAGTTTACAAATCCATATTCAAATTCTTCAGTTTAGTTTTATTAACTGTTTCCTATAGAAATTCGATATATTCAAACTTCAATTTTTTGGGGTGCTCCAGGTGGTATTGGGTAGTGACTGAGTACCATACTGGCTCAGTCCATGTTGCAGTGGTCGCGGGTTTGAATCTGTGGACCTTTACTGCATGTCACCCCCCTCTCTCTCCCCATTTCCTCCCTATCTCTATGAATCTTCAACCACCAATATGTCAAAACACCTAATAAGTTTATCTTAAAAAAATATGTTTTTATGAGAAACAAATCCTTAAATTCGTCCCTTGTGATCAGCAAAGAGTTCAATTTGAGCTAGTGAGAAGTATGATTATTTTTTGGCTTGTACAAGACCCTCAAATAAAAAAAATTAATACAACACTGGAATACTAATAAAAACTGATTTAATATACTATAGCAGCAGAAGGCAGAGAGTTCGAGAGTAGCAATAATAATACTAATACATATTCAAGAGCTATGCAGAGCAGATCACACAGAGAGAGAGAGGAAATGAAAATTCTCTTTGAGCGTTGGCATATTTAACACTTGACCCCATTATGAAGAGTGAGCACAGAGGTGTGTCAACTCTTTCCCTGGCCTTTTAGCACCGACAATGTTCGGCTCTTAACAATGACTTGATCTTTTGGCCCGGGTCTCATGTTCCCACTTTTATGCTGCTATGATATCCACACTGTCAAAAATCACACACTGGAATAATATATTAGTTTTTCCATTTTTTTCATTTCCGCAATAGCTCCTGAGTTAAAAGGGTGCACGGATAAGTTCAAGGCAAGATATGGCTGGCTTCTTTCATACTAGTGTAAATAAAAAGGTCCAAAATGTACATGTTGGTGTTCATTTGACTAAATCTTGTCTGTTTGCGTCTGTTTATTTCTCCTATACAACCATCTTTAACGGACATTATCTCAACATTGTTTTTTTTTTCAATACTCTGAAACAGAAATCTTAACTTCTAAAGCACTTACATCAACTAAACTTTCCATAATAATTCTTAGCACTATTCTGAAGGTTATTACAGAAGGATTTGTTTGTGTTGTTAACTGTCTGATTTATGATACATTAAGAGAATGCTGAAAAGGCATTTCTAAGACATTGTACTGTACATAGTATTTTTTTGTCATAGAATCAAAAATGAATATGTTGTAGAATGAAATTTTAACCTTGGCTTTATCGAGCATCTACATGTTAAGTTTTTTAAAGAGAGAGAGAGAGATATTGCCAAATTTTCATATGCATTTAAATGTTTCTGGAAAAAAAAAATATATATATATATAATAGCATCCTGCTGCTAATTGTGCATTTTCAACTTGTACCTTTTTAATGAAACTAGTGCAATGCCCGTAGGAAGCAGGTCTGCTGTGTGTGTCCCGCTCGTCACTCATTTCAAGCTTTGGTCGCAGCAGCCAATCAAATCAGAGGGAGGCGGGGTTTAGCCGGAGACTACTTTGTGCCGTCACAGACAGACACACAGACGTTTCTTGCTTTATAGATAGATGTATAGTGCTTTCACTCTCACTCTAGTGGTCCAGATCTGTTGTGACACTTTGTACATTTAATTCATTAAAACATTTTCCTCTGAGGTTTGCTTATAGCCGACACACGTCACTCCGACACACACACACACACACACACACACACACACACACACACACACACACACACACATATTTACATAAGCAGCAGAAGATGTGTGTTTTTCCAGGGAGAGAAAATGCAATTAAGCCTGACAGTCAGTTAGGAGACTGGGGAAAATGAAAAGTCACATATTTCTTGATGAGTTCATTAGATTTTCTTGGGGAATGTGTTAGAGTTAGACACACACACACACGCACATGCACACGCACGCACACACACACACACACACACACACACACACACACACACACACACACACACACACACACACACACACACACACACACACACACACACGCACACTAGATTTCTTGGGGAATAGAGTTTAGAGATGGAGGGAAGAATCCCCATCGGCTAAAGACTGGTGTAGCAACACGCAGTTTAGCGAAAACAAAACTGGCAGCGAGTGATTAGCATACATCTGAGAGGAGGGGATTAGGAGAAGGTTAACAGATGTTGTGGCAAGTTTTACAAGATCAGCTCAACACTGTGTTTGGTGTTTGGGGACTGGCGTGTCAGAAATACATAAAATATCTAGATGTAGCTGCTGTTTTAATGTATTTAGTTGTGTGCTGCTTCCGTCCTTATTTCACTAATTTTTTTTTAATATTTTTTTTGGCAATTTTTTATTTATTTTTTTGCTTTAATAGACAGATTTGCAGACAGTCAAGTTACACTACGTTTATCGAACATCCTTATATATTTTTTGAATGCATTTTCTCCACAATACAGTCCAAAAGTGCTAGTGCCATTTCTTCAACTTTAAGACCTTATGACTGTCGAATGTGTGACATAAAATTTTGTCTGTTACATTCAAGCCATCGCCAAAATGAGTTGACACAAAGTTGATTAAGCCTATCAGCTCCACAAAACTCTCTCTGTATCTCTCATAGCTTTCACTAGCCTAGATTAACTGGATGATCGCACTGTCTTGGTGTCATTTTCAAAATTTTATTAATATTCAAGTGGTGTGATCTGTCCACTCTCACCACAGTTGCTACTGGTGACAAACTGAAGCACTGGATGATGATTTGAAAAGCCTCATTAAGCATTGTGAATGCCGCCCCCTTATCGGCCCAGAGTGAATTCAATAGACCAGGTTAAAACAAAAGGAGCAACAGTGTGTATCTATCTGCATTCAAATAGTCTGAATGCTGTAGAGAGAGACTATGTAACTTGTATTTTGTACATATTATTTTTTGATTTATAAAATTAAAAAAGGCTGTATCCAAAATATGTTCTGTAAAACATTTGGACACTAAGATGTTGGAAAAATTAAAATTCAAATTGAACTCTGACTTAACCCAACATCTAGATTTGTTGGCTTGGAAATGTATACATAATTATTTAGATGCTGCCAAATTTGCATATTAAGTCAACCTTTTCTGAAAAAAATACATACACAATAAATGGTAAATGGACTTGACTTATATAGCACTTTGTAGCCGATTTTCTCAGCCCCAAAGCGCTTTAAATGTCTTACCACATTCACCCATTCACACACACACTCATACACCCATGAAAAATAATAGTTTTAATCGAAGTAATCAACTGGCAACGTTAACATGATGATATCCAGTGGGGAAAGTTAAGGCTGTAGCATAAATAGACAGTCGGAAGTGAAACTTATATTTTCTAGTTTCACACACACAAACAGACAAACAAACGCTTGGGTATTTGAAGCCAAACAGGGATTTGTGATGGTCTCAGAGAGTGGGGACACCATCTGTGCACAGCAGTGGATTTCTGTCTCCTTTGATTCAACGTTCACAGAGATTGTAAATGTCAACACGATCTGACACTCCAGCCACAACAACCATGGCTGTGAAGAGGGGAGAGAGGATATAATTAAACACTATCAGAAACACACTGGAGGAGCTTTTAAGGTGAGATGCAGCAGGTAACATTTTTGTTTATTTCAAGCACTTGTTAATGTTGAGTTTTTTTGGGCTATTTTGCTTCCATAACATGGTTGTGTTCGAAAAGCCATACTTGCGTCCTATACTCAATTTGACGTCAATTTTAATATGTGAAATGCCCTGATAAGATCAATTGGATACTTTTCTAACTCAACCATTCCTACTCAGCGTACACAATAGATTGTTCAGTAGACAGTATGGGGTATATATATGTTGAGGATGTAGGAGGAAGGACCTAAGCATGGCTTTCCGAACACAGCCCATGTCTTCTTTCATACTAGTATGAATAAAGAGGTCCACTCTGGTCATTGGAGTGTTGATTTGACTAAACCGTGTTTGTTTGCGTCTGTATATTTCTCCCATACAACCATGTTTCACAGACATTATCTCAAGATTTGTTTTTTTCAATACTCTGAAGCAAAAATCTCGACTTAACTTTCCATTATCATTCTTAGCACTATTCTGAAGGTTATTACAGAAGGATTTGTTCATGTGTATGATAAAATATATATACTAATCCTCTGTTGGTTTGTAGGTTGATCTTTATTTTATTTAATAATGAATAAAGAAGATTATTTTCAATGTTCTATAGAGAACTCAAGTTATTACAAGGCTGACTTGTTTTACCATCAAGTACTAAACTGAAATATGTACTTTATCTTATGGGTCACTTCAGCGGGAACTGTTGTCGACATAAATCAAAAGTTTGTCGCATTATAAATCTGTCAGAAACGGTTCATGTCTTGATTTTAGAATGATCCTGTTGTGACCAGAGTTCAGGAATACGCTGGTACGGGTCGTAATGCAGCCAGAGAGGTGGAAAAGTAATTTTACAGTTCAGTTTGCTTCACTGACAGACTGATTCCTGATGAAAAAAAAAGTAATGTACAGCTTTGTTCAAGAACATATTGAAAAATGATATAAGACATTTGGTCAATCTGAGGCCATGTCCACAGTAACATGGGTATTATCATGACCGTATATTTTTCTGTGCGGTTTTGCTTTTTGTCCACACACAAACATCGCTACCAGACACTAACATCAGCCTGATCAATCAAGACAGATATTCTTAAATGCTGTCATGTATACAGGCATTTTTCTTCAAACGCATGCGGAAGGAAAAGTGTGTTTTTTTAAATAACTGTGCATGTCTAGACATGGCCTTGGTGGCTGATATAGGAATTAATATTTTTCTCGTGAGTACTTCTGCCTTTGCTGTGTATGAAAAGTGCTGTATAAATGAATAAGGTTGATAAAACACAAACGAAAAAATACATTTTTGAACACTAAATCCATTGAACCTAGACACTAGTGTGCATGTAAACGGACTCATTAATCATTTTACCCAACGGTCTTTTTTTTACCTTGTAGTTCTACCTTGCACTGCAGTCCTGTTTTGCTGTGTAGTAATTCTACTACTGGCTCTTCCTACTTTCTGCTGTACGAAGCAATATTCTTTAAAAGGGGGTTTCCTCCTCTAGTGTTGCCCTTATGGAGGTTTCCCCCTGATTAATGTTGTAAGGTTTCATACGTCGTGCACACACACACACACACACACACACACACACACACACACACACACACACACACACACACACACACACACACACACAGAGGTAAAAAGTGCCTAGGGGACAGAAGGGGCTTTAGGCTGCATACATATTATCCTGACACACGAAATAAGCTCTGAACCGACCTGAGTGAGATTAATCTCAAACACCTGTGTTGGTCCTCGTTAGTGAGAGTACCTGCATGCTGCCCTGGCACCAAGCCCAAGTCCACAACAACACAGGCATTATTGAAAAGCATTGTGGCTGTGTTGTAAAAGCCCTACTAACGTCCTCCCTCCTACATACTCAACATTTATATACTACATACTGTCTACTTAACCATCCATTTTGTATGCGAGGTTTGTCGGACCGTTTACACTGAAGTATACAGAAGCAATAAAGAATAAAAAATAAAAAAAACTTCCATGCCGTTTGAAAGGACGCAATGCATTGTGAGGCGGTTGAGAAGGAAAAGTAACCTGTCGATCCATACCCAAAATCTTCCCGGAAGTAAGTACTCTCGCCTACACAAACTCGCATACACAACCGTCACATACTCAAATTGACATCAAAATGAGTATGAGGAGGACGTTAGTAGGGCTTTTAGAACATAGCCATTATTCCTCCTCCGTTTGAGAAAAATCCCCTAAGTGTTAATTTTTTCCAAGAAAAGATTGAATCAAATCTTCTGCAAATCTTAGCTTCAGTATTTTTAACAAGTGCTGTTAAATTTGACACTTGTGAACGCATCCCAATTATAATGTCAGTTGCTCTTAAACTGTTCAAATAACATGCATTTGAATCAGTTTCTAAGAGGTTTATTTTGAGCCTTTGTTAAGACTTTTTAAACACTATAATACAATTCAAAATAAATGATTTTCATGTCCTTGGAAATGTAGAATTAATTTGTTTTTTTAAGAGCACTTTAGTCTGTTACTAGAACTAAGTGACTTCTTAGAATAACAGCAGACGGGGGTGAGTAAGGAGCTGCATTTTTTTATTTTATTTTTTTAAAATCCACTCTGTTCTCTTTGCTTTTCACACGCCTGGCTGACATTCAGACGGTCTGTCGGTATGAGAAAATGTTTTCAAAAACCATGAATTAGTTATCTGTAAAAAATGCCACCAGACGTAATGCATTTCAAATAGATTCCATAATTAGTATTTCCTGGAAAAACACAGGCATGCATTATTTCATAACACACATTCTTCACAAATTGGAAAACTCTTGGATTGAATTGGATAGGCATTTCCAGAATATACAAGAAGACAAGCCCTTTTGAGCTGTATACCTTTTGCTCAAGGCTCTACTGCCATTCGATTATCAAATAAAAAACATGAAATATATATTTTTTCTTTCATTTACAGATACACAAGCCATTGAAACCTTGTGAGGGACCTTGAACGCATCGTCTAAGGAAAGAGAACACATCCAAGGGCTGATTTTGTTTTGATTTGATTTGTTCCTGAAATAAAAAAGGACATTTTTTTCTTTGAAAAGAAGTGACTTTTCTTATGCCTTGCTGTAGGTTGTGTATTGATTCCACGTGTGTGTGTGTGTGTGTGTGTGTGTGTGTGTGTGCGTGTGTGTGTGTGCGTCTGTGTGTGTGTGTGTGTGTGTGTGTGTGTGTGTGTGTGTGTTTCATGCCTAGAATGACTCAGACTGGGTTTCGATTTCGCACAGTGTCTGGTTTCTCAAATCACAGCCTTCAAGTCTCATCACAAAAAGAAAAAAAAAACGTTTTCTACTCCTGGGCCCATTACAAATAATGCATACCCCGCATACTCTTTCTTTGTTCTATTCTACATACTACATCTGATGATAAAAATAATCTCGTTAGGATGCATGCAGTAGGCATACAATTGGGACATACTGTTTATGCTCAGCTGTAGTATGTACAATAGAAAGAAGAAAGAGTATATACTATACGATGTGGAACACATGGCCAATATATCCCAAACACAACACCATCCCTGTGTTCCAAATCACATACTCTTTATTTTTACTACACTACATACTAAAGTACAGAAGAGTTTTAGGGCCACAGGAGAGAAAAAAAATCAGATAAGGACGTTTTTTTTTCATTATGACAAGAAATGTCAAGAATAAAGACGAATACTCCAAAATGCTATTGGAGTTAGTGGGGCATGTATGTATTTTCAGCATACTACAATTGACGTGCATGTATTGGGACATCCTACATCTTTTTCTGGCATACTAAATGGCAGGGAAGTATGGGGATTGGAATGCAGGGCTTATGCCTCTAGTGATGATGTCATTGTTATGCATATCAAGAGGAATGGGCTTAAAAGATTACACGTTTAATTGATTAAGGCGATCAGTCAGCCATGGCGCATTGTAATAAAGAAGGTGTTTTTATTTTTTCATAAAGGTTGTGGAATTTGAACCACATACTCATATGCAAAGAGTTTTAATTAAATATTACATATCAGTTTAATTTGACTTTTACAAATAAGTGAATATTGTGCTCAACAGTTACATGTTGCTTTAATAAAATTTGAAAAATGGACAAGATCAGTTGAGAGCGGAAATTCAACCAACTTCTTAAAGAAAATAGCCAAGATGCTTTATGGAGATACAGTGTTTGATCATTGATTAATACACAGACTTTTGGGTTAATTCAAAGTCATAAACTTAATTTAAAAAAAAGTTAATGTTTGAGATCTGATTGACTTTAAAGTGTGAGCTTTCATCATGCCAGACTTTCTACGTATATTTTTGCTACTTTAGACAAAAAAGAAACATTTCCATACAACGCACAATTGTCATGTGTTAATTGAGGTCATGGCACAAGCGTTTCAAAAAACATCCGTCCCCACGAATACAGAAATACAGAATGTTCCTTTAATCTGCAATTCGGTTTTAGTGTCCCCATCGTCATGTTGTGTGTTTGACTAAAGGGCAAAGCACAAAGAGAAAAATATACGCTTACGAAAATAAACCAGGAACTTGTGGAACTTCTTTGAGCGATAGGACATGATTCAGTTGACCTGGAACACTTTGACCAGGTTTGCCTTTGTCACGTTGGCAGTGATACACACACACACACACACACACACACAAACACACACACACACACACACACACACACACACAGCGGCGGCACTGGCTTCGTCTTGGAAATCTTGCCGTACTCCGCGGTATAATATGACCTGGTTGGGAGCTAGAGGGATATAGAAGCTACTTATCTAATGTGGGCCAGCGCAGATTGCATTGTATCCAACCGGGCCGGTGGAAAAACTTTAGGGACGAGAAAGGGCTTAAAGCAGAACACTGACACACACGCACGCACACACACACACACACACACACACACACACACACACACGGAGATGGCCTAGTATACACTCAGCTATCAGTCTGTTCAAGTCTGTATGTAATTGATTAATTGACTCCCTAGTGGTTCAATTCAATCAGACTGGTAGTCAACAGTTTGCACTGAAGGAGAGAGACCTGTGTATTTGTCATGTTTCCTTTAATTTGCTTAAATTTCCTGTATATTTACCTGTATAAATAAAGGTTAAGAAGAAACAAAATATTGTAGCCCTTTTAGGCATTGTAATAAACAACTTATATCAGGCTTTAATGGTTAATACATACTTTAAAGTGGCTTAAATTATTAACGTGAGACTCGAGCGCTAGTCAATTTAAAGATTTCTGTCCGTTTAAACATTTGTATAAGCTACTTTTCTGACTGTAGTGAACAAAGTAAAAGTAGAACTAATTTGCTCCACCTGTGTTGGTTGTGGTAAGTGAGAGTATTTTGCACACGACACACACATGGCCCTGAGGCTGCTCATGACAACTGGAACAAATCAGTAAAAAGCCCAGAAAAAAAACACAACACTATGAAAAAAAAACCCTTAATGTACTTTAATTAGCACATTGAACCCCTGCAAGGCAAATTAACTCCACTACAATGTATTTTAAAAAATGTGTGGAAACTCACGAGGCAGTTTGTAGCACTATACTCTTGGCTTGGGATCTTCATTTAAATAGGCCAAATAATTCATGTTGACTTCACTGGCACAGCGCATTAATCTGCAGTTTAAGCCGCCTCCTAGTCATATTTAATGTGTAAGCTTTGCTATAGACCTTAAGTAACCCATCTTCATTAAGCAAATCTGATCAAAGAATGTTAGATGATGAATCGAAAGGCCCCTGGTGTGTTTCGAACAATGTATACAACCACGTTTTAAGCCAGACGTGATTTTACTCTTGTTGGAGGCTGTGATGGTGTTGTTCTCAATCGTACATGCAAAGTAACAAAAGTACCTTTTGCAAAATAGGTGTTCAAACCCTACCAACGTTCACACCTCAACACAAGTAATCACTCAGTCGCTGTGAGTGAGATTAATACGTTGTCACTTTTGGAAAGTTTCTCCATTTAAAGGAATACTTCACCCATACGGAACTGGCATTCTATCATTATAATATCACTATTATAATATAATGAATCAGGTTTTTCTTCCCTCAGTCTTCCCTCAGTCTTCCCTTGGCCCAGCTGTCCTGTTAATCCTAACCCTTACTGTGATGTCACAAGAAGGAAACTGTAGGGTTAGACAGTGAGACCATACAGCACTCTTTCTGCCCTTTCTCAGGATAGGATGATCCGATTTAATTTGTTTTTGCACATTTATACTAAATAGGATCTCCGAGTTGAATACACCTTCATATTTCAACTGATGAAGTCGGTCTTTAAGCTGCTCTTAGAAGATCCATACATACGCCACTTAATTTAACAACCCTAACCCTTTTGATGCCCAGTCCAGATCCCACTGGGGAATAGTAAAAGTAGAGTGGGGTAAACCGGACCACAGAAGAATATATGATGGAGGACTTCATATATTGTATCACTTCTAACGACATTTTGGTGATGATCTCCAGTGTCTTGCCATTTCTTAACTGTTTTGGTGATGTCAATGAAAGCACAGATCTTAGCAAAGAAATTGGTGAGAGAACTTTTTATTAATACAAATACAAATGATGGCACTTTGCTATCACAATAAGGACCAAATATTTAAAAAAAATATAGATTTTTCCTTTGAAACCCAATTTGTCTCTTTAGTTAAATAGACCAGAAAAACCCTAACCACACCATCAACCCCATTACCAGCTTGACTAGATGGATCCGTGTACAAAATCCAATATTCTCTCCAAAAAACATATTTCGCCTCAAACCACAAACCCAACAGCGTGACAAGCATCTCTCACACACTGTGCTGCAATGTCACGCAAGTCAAGGGAAGCTCGGGTGAAGTCCGCGAGACATCTTGTCGAGGAGAGAGAGGGGGAAAAACTGACCACATATCAAGTCAGTCAGCCAGGGCTCTAGGGCTTGGCTGTTCCTTTTGTCATGTTGCTAATGTTATAGCGTACACACACACAAACACACACACTCCGCCTCCCCCCGGGCCCCAAATGCTGGTCTTCTTACCCCCCCCCCCCCTCATCAGATCACAAGTTCAATTAATTTCACAGTTGGCAGCACCCACAGTCATTTTCGCCAAGGTCTGTTTGTCTGGAAGTCCAAAGAAATGGGGAAGAATTTGATGCACCCCCCTCCCCCCCAAGCTGTGACTACCCAGCCAGGCAGCACAATATACACACACTCCCATGTAGCTTAGCCTCCACTCGCCCGGAGCTAACTGTGATCTGATAGGGCCAATGCCAGTGCCAAGGCTTTCTGTAGCATATTAAAAAACTCACATCACAACCGATAAGCGCGAGATGAGACAGGCCGCACGCATCATTACAACTCCATAAAGACAATCTCTCTTTTCAAACGGAACACTTTAGGGGATTCATCGGCGAATAATGCTGGCTCATTTGACAGCTGAGTGTAATTGACAGTCAGATCAATGGAATATGTATTGGATGTGTGATCGCGAATGCTAATGAAGATGCTAAGCTATTTAGACATGACCCTCAAGTCAAATTCAGCTCAAACACACACACACACACACACACACACACACACACACACACACACACACACACACACACACACACACAATTCAGCTCCACTTGAGTAGAATGAGCTGTATAACATTTTCTTTTTGACATCGCATGGCCCATTTCGCTGAGTCTAATATGGAACTTTTTCCAACACATTTTCAAACACATAAAGTTGAGTGTTTGGCACTCCAAAAAACACAAAACGACTCTCAATACTCTGGCCTCGGTTTACCATTTTACTTTTATGATGGTGTAATAATATCACTATCAGTATATCTGATAATAAAAAAGTATCTAAGTGAAGTACTGACTTACAATGATCAACTACATTTTTAGACAACTTCTTCTGGTAAAAGGAGTACAAGTGCATTTTGTCAATAAAGTAAATGTTATGAAAAAAAAAATCATAGCTGTTTGTGTATGCAAAGCTCAAACATCTGCATTGTATACCTTTTACCACCTGAAAAAAAACAAGCAATACCTATACAGTATCTCAAAAAAGTGAGTACACCCCTCACATTTCTTCAACCATTTCATTATATCTTTCCATGGGACAACACTGAAGAAATTGCACATTGGTACAATGTAAAGTAGTCCATGTACAGGTTGTGTAACAGTGTAAATTTACTGTCCCCTCAAAATAACTCGATAGACAGCCATTAATGTCTAAAGTGCTGGCAACAAAAGTGAGGGGTGTACTCACTTTTGTGAGATACTGTATATGGCATCAAAACCTCAGCTGTTTTTAGTCATCCATGATATAGTCATTTTCTATACTGCTCAGTGCTTATCCCATTTAATGTATTTGGAGCGTATCCCATAATGCTTTGGGGGAAAGGCAGAATCCACCCTACAGAGGAAGCTACTCTATCATGGGAGTAACACTTCAATTCACCTGGATTTGGCTCTTTTTTTCATTTCATTTCATGCTTATTGGAAAGGGACTGATGCTACTTCCACCTAGACACTTGAACAGCAAATCTCCAATGTACAGCATCTCAACAGTTTAAGCTATTGCTAATGTCCAATGCCTGTCCGTAGAAAGGTGTTTTAAACAATCATAAAAAACAAACATTAATGCCACACTAGAAAATGCATTTCCTGCTAAAAATGCGTGTGAATGCTGAAACAGCTTACGCTAAACTGGATAGCTGAGTATGAAGATTTGATAAAAAGTTTAAAAAAGTTTATTTAGTATGAAAGGAGTTGAAAAGTTGAATATATAGAAGTTTGAATACGATTTCTTGCTGAAATTATGAATAAGTTGAAAGACAATACCATCAAACTATTCCCCCACCACACCCTATATGTTAGTGCAAATCTGACTATCTGTTCAAAATGTCTTCAGTTTAATTTAAAAAAATCTTGTAATTTTGTAATGTTTTTATAGAAGAAAAATACCCATAAGGAACGGACCCGTCTCGCTACAGGACCATTCATACTGTGAGACAAAAACTCAATTATACTAAACAATTATAATAACACCTATCGCTGACGGCACCCTGCAAAACCAATGATACCCAGTGATGAATGAGAGAGAGAGAGAGAGACGGGTAAATGTTATAATGAACTATCAAGTATTCCTGCAGCCAGACAGCTGGTGCAGACATATAATGAACGAGAAAGTGGCCACACAGCTTGCTCAAATGCCTCGGATAGATGTTTCACATTAGGAGCGAAAAAGGTTGGTGGACTGAAATATATCCAAACTTAAGAATTCAACCTGTTTCTCTCTTTGCCACTATCAGAAAGGGGCAGTGTTTGCTGGTTAGTTTTCAAGGACAGACAAGGGACGGTGCTAATCACAGACACATCAACTCTCAACTCTCATGCATCTGTCCGTGGACTTATTTTCTCATATCTTCATTCAAGAGTGCGACCTTTCGATTTGAGAGCAAGATGTATTGTTTTCACGTTGAGTTCTGGTCATTCTTTTCCCTCAAACTCTGCCCTCACACTCAAGTAACTCCTGCTTGCTCTCAGATGTCCTCTGCTTCTGCTCAAACTATATGCTAATCTACTGTATGCTGTATGCATGTTCTCAAAAATGTTGTTGCTCACACTCAGATATATTGTCACTGGCAGAAATGTCCCGGTTCCAGCTTCAACCCTTCCTCTCACTCTCACACTACTTCTGTGCGCTGTAGAATCATATGCTCGCAGATTTTAATTTTTTTTTTCACAACCCCGGGTGTGCTCACTTTATGTCTTAGAGTGTTGCGCAAGGGCATAACTCTTTAACCCGGTTCACCCCCTCCCGCCCTGGTGAAGAAAAACAGCATCACATCCTTGGCTCAGGAGCTGATAGCTGGCCAACATGGATCGTTACATTCAAGGACTTTAATCAACTCAATTTAAAGGAAGTAATGTTAATTGCGCCATTAAAATAAAAAAATAAAAAACGTGTGTGAGGACCTTGACTATCTTATCATAAAATCAATATATCAACCTCTCGAATCAAAAGACTACGCTCTTCAATAGACAAAGTGAAAATCTACAAGGACGCCCTCATTACATTACATAACATCAACACACATTAATGGGCACAATATATTAACATTTTAAATAATGTTTTTAGGATGACTTTTTGGGCATTTTGCACTTTATTAGACCATTTGGAGAGCCAGAGATGAAATGGGGCAAAGAGGGGAGAACATGAGTCGAATTTGAACCCGGGTCTGTTGCGAGGCATAAGCTTAGG
>OX442364.1:24834623-24839623 GCA_949357725.1 Hyperoplus immaculatus | reverse complement strand
ACGCTCCCTTGGTAACCTCTCGCTTTGGGAGAATTTACAGAAGCTACGGTGGCCTTCAAGGACAAGAAGCTAGTTACTAAAGATGGTCGGTAAGATGATAAGTGATTCTTCTTCTTGGTCTTCCAACAGGTGCATTTCCCCAGGACACCCACTGTATATAAAAACGCGTAAGGCCGTTAAGTTGGTCCGTTCTGTGTTACTGCAAAAACATGATGATGATGATACATTAATTGAATCATATATCAATCCATTTCTAACAAGTCTGCTCTGAAAGACTATATAGTGGTACATGAAATGTAAATGTTTCACCATTTACTTTATTGAACAATGGGCCGTATACGGAGTCTAATCAGCTTTCGTTAACCTTTCTAGACACAGCTCAAAATGCTCCTCTCTCACACCCCAGCCTCGGAAGGCCAGCGTGAAATGCCGTTATCGACACATAACAACGTTGTGAATTGAACGCGCGGCGATGAGACGGCTCTGTATATAACAAGTGTAATCCTGTTAGGATGCAGATTAGCGTTATCTGCACCACACCTGTCAATATCTATTATAGTGTAGGGGCAAGGACAGGGCAATGGAACTGCTTCAGTCAGCACAGCGTTCATTCAACAACAAACGCCAATACTTTAAAGGGGCAGTGTGTAGAATTGATTGACGTTTTTCAGAACAGCCTTGGTAGAAATGGGGTATCATGTACATAAGTCTATTAAACGCTTGAAAATAAAGTTGTTGTTTCTTTTATGACCTTAGAATGAGCCTTTTATATCTACATTGGAGAGGGGGGCTGAGGCCGCCATGTTGCACTGCCATGTTTCTACAGTAGCACAGAACGGACAAACGTGTTTTTATATATAGTGGGCGTCCTGGGGGAAATGCACCTGTTGGAAGACCAAGAAGAAGAAGAAGTACTATAGAATAAATAACTAAATACATCTACACCTCATCACTTGATATTGTGGAAAGACTTGAGGCAGTGGTGGATGATGCCATCTTTATAGTAACTAGCTTCTTGTTCTTGAAGGCCACCGTAGCTTCTGTAAATTCTCCCAAAGGAAGAGGTTAGCAAGGGAGCGTTGACATCTACAATATCACCACTAGATGAAGCTAAATACTCCAATATTACACACTGTTCCACTGAACATTTTTACTAGGAAGTTTGAATATTTAGACTTTCCATGTTGTCTGGAATGTAGCAAAACACTATTGGGTTGCATTGTGGGAAATGTAGGCTCCAGTGTTTTAGGAAACTTGACCCAAAACAAGGGACTCAAAAGTCAAGATATATTTGGCCACTTATTCTTCACTTTCTGACTTCTGTTTGCCACTAAATGTATGGATTTAACAGCAGCAGCCAATCTGTGTGTGTGTGTGTGTGTGTGTGTGTGTGTGTGTGTGTGTGTGTGTGTGTGTGTATGTGTGTGCCAGCTACCACTATCTCTTGCCCTTTTTTATAACACTGTTTCACCTCTGCACCGGCTGCCAATTTCATCCCCTATCTCCTCCAATGTATATAACTGCCCTTCAGCCATTGGCCAGATTGCCTATGTGTATGTTAATGTATGTAAAGCACTTTGAAAACTGCCTTGTGTATGCATAAGACAATACAAAAACATTTATCTCGCTTTGCATATTATGCTTTAGGGATGTTTTTTTTTTGACATTGTGTAAGAGAGAGAGCTGGTTCAATATAGAATAAAATAATGCAATATAATGCAATGTCAACAGAGAAATCGTAAAATAAAGATACACACATCACAAGATACACAAAGGTTGTTGATCAATGTCAACTTTGAACAAATACTGCGTCTCATAAACAGTATTTAGGTGGAATTCATATTTGCCTAAATAAAGAGATGGCCTTTTGAGATTGGGCTAAACCCTGATATTGTAATTTGCAGTAACATTCAAAGATAGCTGAGGCGCACACACACACACACGCGCACACACACACACACACACACACACACACACCACACACACACACACACACACACACACACACACACACACACACACACACACACACACACACAAACACACACACACACACACACAGATAGCTTCTGCATTATGTAGTGGCATGTTTGTAGACTGACCGGATAAAACATCAACCTGCCCTATCTCACATTAAAGCAGCACATACCTTCTCCTAAAAAGCCACCAGGCCTATCTCAAATTGGAAGTGTCCTTTTTCAATGCGTTTTTATCAAAGCAATGTGTGTTTGTGTGTGTGTGTGTGTGTGTGTGTGTGTGTGTGTGTGTGTGTCAGTGATCTTTGAATGTCTGGAAAGTGAGGACATTTTCGCAGGTTTGCAAGGCCTTTAAAGGGCTGTTTGAGGGTTAACACTAGGTTTTAAGGTTCAGGTATGAATTAGGTTTATGTTAGGGTTAGTGTAAGGGCTGGGGTTAGGGATTTAGTTTAGATGGTTAGGGTTAGGGTAAGGGGCTAGGGAATGCATTATGTCAATGCAAGTCCTCACAAGTATAGCCGTACAAAGTTGTGCGTGTGTGTGTGTGTGTGTGTGTGTGTCTGGGATTGTTGGAATGTGCGTTTCATCTAACCAAACTAATCCGTTTCATTAGCCCTCTCCTTTAACGGACACGAAAGCTAACCAAAAGAATCAATTCATATTGTGCTTTTGTGTGGCAGTGTGCAACTCTCAGCAATGAGAGATAACAGTGAAACCCTGCTGTTCCAAATCAAGCTCATTTGAGAGAGAAATTACCACTGCCCCTGAATGCCACGCAGACTTAAAATGACCAGATGTAAAGCCCAGATAGAATCTTGATACTGCATAAAAAGTGCCCAGAAATAAAAATTGTTGGTTTTGAGTTGACGTGGATTTACACAGAGCGAAAGGTCAAATATCTTATTAAGGATATTGGATTTGATTTGAATATACATATGTTGGACCTCAATGACATGAAGCCTAATAAAATATCAATTGAACTGTACAGAAAAAGATTTAGGCTGAATCAAAGTCTCTATATCATAAACTACTCAATGTAAGAGATAACCAACTTTGAAAGATAATATAAAGTTCAGGAGTTGCGGCCTCCGAAGGGACATACTAATGGTTTGGAATTGATAGGCTACTCCATCTGTACTAATGCAGTTATAGCAACCAGAATATAACAAAAAAAAATCTATATTTTGTGAATCTTAAAACTTGCTGAGAGCACATTTTACACCAGTAACCATAAGGTCTCTGGTTCCTCCTCCCAGTAACCATGAGGTCTCTGGTTCCTCCCAGTAACCATGAGGTCTCTGGTTCCTCCTCCCAGTAACCATGAGGTCTCTGGTTCCTCCCAGTAACCATGAGGTCTCTGGTTCCTCCTCCCAGTAACCATGAGGTCTCTGGTTCCTCCTCCCTGTAACCATGAGGTCTCTGGTTCCTCCTCCCAGTAACCATGAGGTCTCTGGTTCCTCCTCCTAGTAACCATGAGGAACCTCGTTCCTCCTCCTAGTAACCATGAGGTCTCTGGTTCCTCCTCCCAGTAACCATGAGGTCTCTGGTTCCTCCTCCCAGTAACCATGAGGTCTCTGGTTCCTCCCAGTAACCATGAGGTCTCTGGTTCGATCCCCGGCACCTGACAGGAGGGTGTTAGTAGTAAAACTAGTGGTGGCTGCTATTACATCTACGGTGCCCACCATCTCTACCATTGTGTCCTTGACCAAGACACTTAACCCCACAGCCATTGCCTTATAAAGTAACTCATACTCCCTGCTCTAAATGCTACTGTGCACACTTCTTTCTACATTAACACTGAACAGAAATCTTGAATGTAAGTAAAATGTCATTCCTAGCAATACTGGTCATTTAAATGGGACACAGCCCTTGACTACAACCTTGGCTTCGTTAGAACGTCACCTTGGTTTTGTTTCAGCATCACCTTGAGAAAATCTACATACATTAGCCAGACAATCAATCAAACTTTACCCTTTGAAAAAATACAGAATAGGAGCACAATTACGCACAAATATAATCAATGTAGTGTGTAGGTCAGTTTGGAGGAGATGCAGAAATGGTTAAGTTAAGGTTGGTTTTGACTATTGTTTGTGACATTTTAGCCTAGTTCTATGGGGGATGAAAGCAACATAAATTAAGTCATAAAAATGGAGGTGATAAAATTGGTTGTGAATTGATAAATAGAGATGTAAACGTTGATGTGAAATGAGAAAATGATTGATATAGTATCAAGTAATCTGATTTGTTTCAAGTAGTAATTTAAAAATCCATTTTAATTAACACATTTTAGTCACTTCTACCCCTGTAGCAATTTTCCTTCAATGATAAATGACTTGTTTGTGTGGCACATGATAAATGTTGATAGAATATTTTAATCAGATAAATGAATCCCCTTATCAATCAATTTTTCATTTATCGTTCATTTTTACGACTTGACAGGATTTATATTATGTATCTATTAATTAACATGCAATTTTATCACCTCCATTTTTATTCTTCGACACTGTCCGTCCGGGCCATTTTTGTTAGGGAGTAATTGTTTCTAGTACTACTACTAATAATAATGGATTGGATTTATATAGCGCTTTTCTAGGCACTCAAAGCGCTTTACAGGGTTCCAGGTTCCATTCATTCACACACAGTATCTAAAGTCAAAAAAGTCTAAATTATTTTTACAGCACATTTGAAAACAACATCAGTTGACCAAAGTGCTGTACAAGATACAATGCAACATAACATATAAGATACATGAGAAAAAAAAGTTAGGAGTGTCAAAGTCTCAACTTGTGTTAAAGGCCAATGCAACAAAAGTGAGTCTTCAGCAACTTATTGTTTTTCCGGTATTCCGCAAACCACTCCCTAACCCTAACCCTAGCAAATCCAGATGTATTTTATGTCCACACACACAGTGACACACAATGAAACTTCAGAGTGAGTGAACACTGGATGCACAAACCGCTTGACTCACCATCGTTTGATGTCATTGAATCGATACAAAGTGTCATCGGCCAGTCGGTAAACATG
>OX442364.1:24797123-24832123 GCA_949357725.1 Hyperoplus immaculatus | reverse complement strand
CATAAGTGTAAAAACTTAAAGAGATCCTATTATACTACTTTTCTGGTCTTAATTTCTTGTTAAAAACTGCTATAGAGCAACCTGACACGAATCACATCACAAAAAACCATGTAGATTTTCGGGACACTCTTCCTCTCACCCTAGCGAGCATAGCAGTCTGCTCCACACACTGCCTTGAGCTTCTCCGCCCCTCCCCCTCCCCCCTCCTGCGGGGAGATTTCTGAGAGAGGAAGGTGGGGGCATGGCCGGAGCTTGCCTGAGCAGCATTACCATACATGGAAACATCCAGGGACGTGACGACACGATGCAAGGAAATTTGAACAAGTGAATTCTCGACCGGCTGCCCTAGTGTTTAGTGCTCTGCACAGCCACCCCAGACGGTCAGCAGGGAATACGTCTAAATGCATGTACGTAATTATTTGATACGCTAGTATGGTTAAACATGACTATAAATCATTATAACAATGTTTATAGGTCATAAAAGTCGAAAAGTATCATAGGTCCTCTTTAAGAACTTTAAGATGTTTGTGACACCCAACCTAATTTAATCAAATCTATACAACAGAACAAAAACAGCAACCTTGGTTTGGACTTTAAGGTCTAAATAGGGCTTTAACGGCTGTATAGGGATTGGGTAAATGTATTGAACTATTTTACACCTCTTCTTATGAAAGCAGTCAGTGAGTTGCTGTAGACGATTTATTTGATAGAAATATGTCATGAGGTGTTTGTTCAACATGTGTTGGAGCGCGGGTTAGGCTGCACATCTGTCAGTCTGCTTCCTCCTGACAGCTGCTGTGTGTGTGTGTGTGTGTGTGTGTGTGTGTGTGTGTGTGTGTGTGTGTGTGTGTGTGTGTGTGTGTGTGTGTGTGTGTGTAGGCCAGCTGTTAAGCTAACACATGTGCGACAGCAGGCTGACAGCCCCTGTCAAAGCATGTCACCTAATAGGTACACTGAGAAAAGGATCGCTGCCTCTCACTCCTTCTGTTAAGTATTAGTCTGAGTCGTTTGAACACCCACCTTGTCATTCAAAGTCACAGCACTGAATTTCATACAACTTCCATTTGAACCTGTCATTTTTTATTTATCTATTCATTCGCTTTTAAATGTTTAATTTCTATTCATTCACTTTTGTAATGTGTATTATGTATTTTAATCTTGCCCCCTGTAAAGCACTTTGAATGGCCTTGTGTCTGACTTGTGCTATAGAAATAAACTTGCCTTGCCTTCGAGGTAGCCTACACAAATTAACTGATTCTCACATTCATCCTTTACATTTTTACTGAACTATAATTAAGTAGATCATGTTGTATATTTGACTCTACTGCATTTAGTGTATAACGCTTTAGTTAATTTACAGATAGAGTTCATTACTATAATACATGATATTCTAATAATACATCCAGTCATTTGAGATGTCATATTCTGAGTACTCATAATTGTAATATTTTAAGTTTATTCTGATGCCGATAATTGTATTTTTACTTGAATATTTCCATACTGCTTCTTCTACAAACATCACTGCAAGTCCTTACACATATGCACATGTGAGGTTGTTCTACTCTTACTAATACGAGAGTGGCTCATTCCACAGTTCATGAAAGGTGACATGCTGTTTTACAAACTGGTAGTTGAGAATTTGCTTGAAGCTTTTGTTTCAAGGTTTGTGTGTGTGTGTGTGTGTGTGTCAACTTCTGTTGACCTGTGGTATTCCCTTGCCCTTACAAAATACATTTCGATTTTTGAAGATATTTAATACATTTAGTTTTTCAGAATCTTGGAATTTGTCTGGGAAGTTTACCCTCCAAGATGTCAATGGATGTTGTATTTTGGGATAAATATGATCTCTGTCTTTATTTAGCCCAAAAGTAGTCGTTGAAAAATGGATCCGTGTTGTGTCAAATTTGGTCCAAATTTAGCTGAAGATTGACTTCTGTTTTCCGGACCACATATAGCCCTGCTGAACAGTTTTCAACAAATGTGATATACTTATGACGTCTTTTCCAACCTTTACAATGTTCATCGGAATGTCAACGTTTTTTTAAATGTTGGCAAAGTCATCTTTTTTTAAAACATTTGAGCTGGGTTGGTGCCATTTCCAAAGTTTGTCAACAATCTCCAGAGTTATTTGACTTTCTAAATAAAGTAAAATCCGTCTGTTTTTCTTTGAAGGTCAGTGAGTATTTAAGGAAACATTAAGATAAGGATCGACGAGTTATCAGATATTCAAAATGTTAAGCTCTTCTTATCTGCAAATAATAAATTCAACTTTACTCTTGTTGACAGCGATATAAAGTGGGAACTGTAAGAACTGTGTTTGCGCATTTTGAGCTGCTTGTGTTCATGCACCAGACATGTTGTGGGTGTGTGTGTGTGTGTGTGTGTGTGTGTGTGTGTGTGTGTGTGTGTGTGTGTGTGTGTGTGTGTGTGTGTGTGATCCAGCAAACTGTCACCGACACTCTTTATCCCAACGACTCCACAATAAAGCTGTCAGGCTACAATCATCGCTTCAATACAGTAAACCCTCCTGTCACAACCTTTTACAAAGCAGACACACCTTTTGGGCAAATGGTTTTCAGTATATGTACAGTATCTCACAAAAGTGAGTACACCCCTCACATTTCTTCACATTTTTCTTTATATCTTTCCATGGGACAACACTGAATAAATGACACTTTAATACAATGTAAAGTAGTCAGTGTACAGCTTGTATAACAGTGAAAATTTACTGTCCCCTCAAAATAACTCGACACACAACCATTAATGTCTAAACTGCTGGCAACAAAAGTGAGTACACCCCTTAGAAAAAATTTACAAATTGGGCCCAAAGTGTAAATATTTTGTGTGGCCACCATTATTTTCCATCACTGCCTTAACCTTCTTGGGCATGTAGTTCACTAGAGCTTCACAGGTTGCAACTGGAACCCTCTTCCACCCATTTATGACAGCATCACAGAGCTGGTGGATATTAAAGACCTTGCGTTCCTCCACCTTCCATTTGAGGATGCCCCAAAGATGCTCAATAGGGTTTAGGTCTGGAGACATGCTTGGCCAGGCCATAACCTTTACCCTCAGCTTTTTTAGCAAGCCACTGGTCGTCTTGGAGGTGTGTTTGGGGTCGTTATCATGTTGCAATACCACCCTGCGGCCCAGTTTACGAAGGTTGAGTGCACATGGTCAGCGTCGTACACAGAGGTTGGCTTTGGAAAATAGACGTATGAGTGCTGCCAGCATTGCTGAAGGGCTTGAAGGGGTGGGGGGTCAACCTGTCAGTGCTCAGACCATACGCCGCACTCTGCATCATACTGGTCTGCATGGTTGTCATCCCAGAAGGAAGCCTATTCTAAAGATGATGCACAAGAAACCCCACAAAAAGTTTGCTGAAGACAAACAGACTACGGACATGGATTACTGCAACCATGTCCTGTGGTCTGATGAGACCAAAATACATTTATTTGGTTCAGATGGTGTTAAGAGTGTGGAGCGGCAACCAGGTGAGGAGTACAAAGACAAGTGTGTCTTGCCTAGAGTCAAGCATGGTGGTTGGAGTGTCATGGTCTGGGGCTGCATGAGTGCTGCCAGCACTGGGGATCTACAGTTCATTGAATTCTAACATGTACTGTGACATACTGAAGCAGAGCATGATCCCCTCCCTTCATAAACTGGGCCGCAGGGCAGTACTGCAACATGATAACGACCCCAAACACCCCTCCGAACGACCACTGGCTTGTTAAAGAAGCTGAGGGTAAAGGTTATGGACTGGCCAAGCATGTCTCCAGTCTTAAACCCTATTGAGCATCTTTGGGGCATCCTAAAACGGGAGATGGAGGAGCGCAAGGACTCTAATATCCACCAGCTCCTTGATGTCGTCATGAATGGGTAGAAGAGGGTTCCAGTTGCAACCTGTGAAGCTCTAGTGAACTACATGCCCAAGAGGGTTAAGGCAGTGCTAGAAAATAATGATGGCAAAACAAAATATTGACACTTTGGGCCCAATTTGGACATTTTTTCTTAGGGGTGTACTCACTTTTGTTGCCAGCAGTTTAGACATTAATGGCTGTGTGTCGAGTTATTTTGAGGGGACAGTAAATTTACACTGTTATACAAGCTGTACACTGACTACTTGACATTGTATCAAAGTGTCATTTATTCAGTGTTGTCGCATGGAAAGATATAATGAAATATTTGAAGAAATGTTAGGGGTGTACTCACTTTTGTGAGATACTGTATGTCACTTACAGCAGCAACAATGCAGTAACGTGTGTGTGCAACAAACTATAGGTCGAAACGGTGTCCAAAATACTAGACCTGATCGGAAATGGTTGAAAGAATAGACAAAACTGACGCACATTTTTAAAGAAAAAAATATAGCACGCAAGTCATTTTGTACTTCTATAGTAACCATTGAGTGATGCATCCACTCCAAAGAGCATTGAATCAGGACAGTTTCAGTTGTTAAAAACATCCATTCATGTCATGTCAATAAATTATAATAGATGTGACACAGTATATTGAGTATGTAGACCATAAATATGATTTCAGATTCAACACACACACACACACACACACAATACAAATCTTTTCTAACCCCCTTGCTACACTAGGCATGTAAGCAGTGTGTAGCGTTACGTTATAAGGATAAACTACCATAATAAGCAATGAGAGCAGCTACACCAAGCCCATTCACGCGACAGCAGACGGATGTACTGTACTACACACATGACATTTCTTTAATAGACTAGAAGTGTATTTGTACGCGTCCCTCTACACAATACTACATGGATACATATGCATATGTGTGTGTTTTAACCACATATGTATAGTATGTATGACAGTAAATCCAATAATTTTTCTAGTCATGTTTAACATCCCTGCATACAATTTGATAGCAGTCCACCAACACATTGTTTTCATGATGTGTGTGCTCTCAAATTCGAACACTATAAATGCCAACAGACAATGTGTGTGTGTGTGTGTGTGTGTGTGTGTGTGTGTGTGTGTGTGTGTGTGTGTGTGTGTGTGTGTGTGTGTGTGAGAGAACGTCACCGGACAATAGAAGTCACAGAAATGAAATGAGACCGTTTGACCGTCACATTTATTCTGACCTGCTGTTGAACAACCACCAGTGGAGATATTTACTCGCTCACAAAAACCACTGACTGGAAAAAGACAAATATAATACAACGACTCTGGCACTCTGCTCCCAGTGACTGTGCTTTGTCAGCCAAGTGCACTCGACTCGTCCGTGTGTGTGTGTGTGTGTGGGTGTGTGTATGTGTGTGTGTGTGTGTGTATGTGTAGGTGTGAAAGAGTGTGTGTGTGTGCGAGAGCTTGTGTGCATTTGTGCATACATGTTTTTGTGTGTGTGTGTGTGTGTGTGTGTGTGTGTGTGTGTGTGTGTGTGTAAGTGTGAGAGAATGTGTGTGTGTGTGTGTGTATGAGTGAGAGAGTGTGTGTGTGTGTATCTGTGTACGTCTGTGTCCATGTGTGTGTGTGTGTGTGTGTGTGTGCGTCTGCGTCCATGTGTGTCTGTGTGTGTGTGTGAAGTGTGACTGAGATTTTTTCTTATCGGGCCGGAGCAGAAAGCAGAATCATTTTGGAGGGGAACGTACCGTAGGAGAGAGGGACGTCCATGTCTCCCTGCCAGGACATCTCGTCTACGGAGTGCTGCGCTGCAAAGACAAAAACACAAAAGTCCTCTTGGTTTACTACTCATTCTCACTGCTAACCCAACAACCGCTTAATGATTTATTCAAACTCCAATGGAGAACAATAGCTGGGAGAATGGACTACTATAATACTGTGCTGTGTGCCATGCTGCATTCACTGTCTGTCCGCCAACTGTCTGCAGACGTGTGACTTTTTCAGTGGAAGTGTAGATTTAATCATAGATAATAAATGTGTGTTTGTGGGGGGGGTGTAGGTGTGTGTGTGTGTGTGTGTGTGTGTGTGTGTGTGTGTGTGTGTGTGTGTGGACATTGCTGCAAGATGTCACTTCAAGCCATTATGCATTGTAATGTCCAACTTCTTGCTGAGCAGAAACTAGTCACAGTCATACTTTTTTTAAGCAGTCCTGTGTATGCTGTGTCCTAGTTTAACTTTTATTTTTATACAACTTTCAATTGTTTGTATTGTGTATTTGTATTGTTATTTTTAATGTAAAGCACTTTGTGATTTGATAAATGTGATTGTATGTGCTATGTAAATAAACTTTACTTGCCTTGCTTACTTACGCTCATTTAGCACAGAGAAAATAAAAGTATGACAGAGTAGCTTTGAACAAAATTATTATTATTATGAACTTCCATGGCAATCAGAAGTGAAAAAAATAAATTGAGGTTGGACTTTACCTTTCAAGTGTCCTCGTCCGAGTGTCACAAACCCGGAGGAGATGAAGTTGTGCATATCTTGTCCTCCACTGCGCAGGTTTTCTTTCCCATAGTGCCCTGATGAAAGAACAAAAATGCAGCTAAATATAAGCTAAAGGTATAAGAGTTTAACTCATATATATATATTTTATATATAGCTATATATTTTTTTTTTATTTTTGCATAAAATGTGTGTATATATATATATATATATATATATATATATATATATATATATATATATATATATATTAGCTAAAGGTGATAGTGTTTGTTATATATATATACTAATGGTGTGCTCTCACAAGAAAATGGCACAGGGAATGTATTGAATGTCCTTGCGAAATAGGCTTTTCAAGAGGCTAGGCGACTTAGAAAATCCTCAAGGTTAGTGAGAACTGAGTGAACTGTAGCTGGCCTCAGAAATAAGAACATTTTCACACTAGACAGTCACAATTGCCTCTGGGATTCCATTTAATTCCATTGAGAAATGAAGGCTTAGGAACAAGTGTTTTTTTTTTGTTAACGGTCAGTTAGCAAGCTCGTGAGGTCGGCTGCTAATTGGACAGTAAGTTCATCTGAAAGTGATATTTATTAAACCATTGTGTCTAGATGCAACAGAGCCAAACGAGATGCACAGTGTGAGGGGCTATTTCATGTGCCAGTGGTTCAGAGGGTCCCATTTCGTTTTTCCGAATATTGTGCGACTCACAGCTCAAGGAATTACACCAATTGGAACACACACATGAAATTGTACTGGCAAAATTACCAGCACAAAGATGAACATCGACAGTCAAAGGCACAACCCTGTATTTAAAAAATAAACTGATTCTGTGCCCCACTAACAGAATTCATCTTACAATATATTTTAGATAGATAGATAGATAGATAGATAGATAGATAGATAGATAGATAGATAGATAGATAGATAGATAGATAGATAGATAGATAGATAGATAGATAGATAGATAGATAGATAGATAGATAGATAGATAGATAGATAGATAGAGAGATAGATAGAGAGATAGATAGATAGATAGATAGATAGATAGATAGATAGATAGATAGATAGATAGATAGATAGATAGATAGATAGATAGATAGATAGATAGATAGATAGATAGATAGATAGATAGATGGATAGGGTACATTTTGATGACTTCCACAACTATGGTGCCATGCTATGTTAACTGCTCTGACTGGCTTTTCTCCATTGCAATAATGGCTGAGGCCATTAGGTATTCTATCATTTACATGCATGATTTGCCCATATAAAAATGATGGACAAAACATGATTTGTCACAAACTAAGTTGAAATTGGTAAAACTGCTCACCATAAAATACATTATATTATCCTAGAGTCCCATTTTTCTATGGGAAGTAACTTTAAGGATATCGTTTGAAATATATTCAAAAATAGTGCACAGTATGGGAGGTAAACACTTCTCAGCAACTCTCTAAACATCAACTTAACACTGAATGAACTCCGATAGCTTTTGCCATTTTAGAATCTCCAGGTCTCCGTCTCGTCAAAGGTCAACTCTGTCAAAGCAGTTTGCTATCGGTCAATGACACATACCCTGCGTTCCAAATCACATACTTTTTCTGTTTACTACACTATATACTAAAGTACAGAATGGTTTTAGGGCCACAAGAGAGAAATAAAATCAAATAAAGAAGTATTTTTTCATTATGTCGAGAAATGTCAAGAATAAAGACGAATATTACAAAATGATATTGGAGTTAGTGGGGCATTTATGTATTTTCAGCACACTACAATTGACGTGTATGTATTGGGACATCCTACATTTTTTTCTGGCATACTGAATAGTAGGAAAGTATGGGGATTGGAACCCAGGGAGAGTTGAGCTGTTTCCTAGCCACCTGTGAGCAAACCCAACTGATGGTTGATATCCCCATTGAATGAATGCACTGCCAAAATGTCACCATTTTACATACTGCTGTCACTGTAGTATGTGTATTCAATTCCCCAATCATTTGCCTGTCTGTTGTAAAGGAGTAGCCACAGATGACAAGAATACTAAACAGGGATAAAATGGCATAACTGACATACAAATCTCTAGTGGGATCATCAGAGTGTCGATATGTATCACTTTAGGATGTCAGATACGCAATCTGCGGGGATTCAGGACTGTCATGTCATTTATATCATCTGATCATCAAGCACTTACAATAACGACTATCTTATATTATTTTACTTTTTCATATCATAAAAAATTGAAAGATTAAATTTAATTGGGGAATTCATTTTTGGGAAGGATGATCAAATGGCTAACCCCTTCTGACTAATGAAAAATAATAGTAGGACATACATTATGTTAAGTAAAAATGCTGTATGCTTATACTTTGACAGAGTTGAAAACTTTCACTTGATTTATTGTTAGTTCAGC
The DNA here is from genome assembly GCA_949357725.1 of Hyperoplus immaculatus. NCBI lineage: Eukaryota > Metazoa > Chordata > Actinopteri > Uranoscopiformes > Ammodytidae > Hyperoplus > Hyperoplus immaculatus. The sequence continues at coordinate 24,823,344 of OX442364.1, read as the reverse complement.
AAGTTCTTTAAGTGCTGTAACTTCCACTATGGACATGAATGGTTCAAGGATGCCAGCAAACCTTTGCGTTAAAACATCACTGCCGTAATGCAATTTGTACTTCACCACTGTTTACTCTGCTTCCAACAACCAGTTCTGTAATTGAGAGTGTAGCCTGAACACAAAGGAGGCCAGACAAGGTGACTTGCTTGCACCCTGACAACATTCAATTGTCCTGCCAGTCACAGACTTAGTCTTAACAAAGAAATAAAAGAATGTAGTATCAGCGAAAGCAGCAAAAGGAACATGGAATCCTATTGTTGGTTTATCAAACCTCTCTTCCAATTTCCACCACTCTTTCTCTCTCTCTCTCTCTCTTTCTTTCTTTTTGTCTGTCTATGTTGTCTGTGCGTGTCTCTATCTCTTTCTTGCTTTATCTGTGTGTCTCTTTCTCTCGTTCTCCCTCTCTCTCTCTCTCTCCCTCGCTCTCTCTCTCTCTCTCTCTCTCTCTCTCTCTCTCTCTCTCTCTCTCGCTCTCATCCCCTCTTTACACATAAGAGTTAAATGCCTCTATTCTCCAAGGAACAGCTTCAAAGTCAATACCATCACTCAGACCTTCGGGCCCTCGGTAAAGCCCAAATCGAACAGCATTTCACATTATCATAATGAGGTGAAACACCTGGGACCATTTTGTTTGGCCTTCATCACAGTAAAGTTTGGCTCCACACAAAAAGCTTAAGCACCACCAAAGCTTGTTTGTTTCTTTTTAATCAAACCCAGGGGCAGTGACTATAAAATGATTACTGACGTACTTTGACCATCTCTGTCCATTTGGGACCTGCAAAACAAGTCTGCAAGTTCTCTAGTTTTGTTTCAACATTGTGGGTGACATAGTGGGGGGTCTGGGGTGTTTTGATTGAAAATTTGAAGCGCCAAACACTTAATTTGCTAGCCTGGAACCGCCCGCCTACCTTCTTCCACTCAATTTTCATTTCCTTTCAGTAGTCAGTCTGGGTCCGCAGTATATTAGCGGGTTTTATCAACCAGATGTTTTACCTGTCCAATCAGCGAACAGAGGGAGTGGCTAAGAACAATGACGTGAGGCAGTTTCAGTTGTAGTCAGACGCTGGCGCACCAAACGTTATGCGATTGGTTGGCAGATCCAGAGTGGCACTGGGCAGATCCAATAGTTTTAAACTTCAACAGACACTCGCCTCCAAGTGAATTTACGTTTGTCAATTGAGCGATTCCAGATCTTCTGTAAATTAAATGAAGCACAATGGTCTGGTAGGACCAGGCTATTCATTTCCTGTATTCTAGTGAATTTATATCCACTTTTAAAAGGTCCCATATTAGACAATTGATACAAACAAATTCAGAAACCCTGCAGGTAAGAGGGTGAAGTGAACTATTGGGCTAAACAAGCTATAGCTATTTTCATTAATAAGCTGTCTGAATTGCCTTGCGTGAAGGCTAGTCAAAAGCCACTGCAATGGTTGAGAGGTCTGCGAGGTTAAGATGGTCCGGTCCACTTTACAGGGTGTTTGAAATCATTCTGAATTAATATAGTTAGGACTAAGGAGGATATATACATGTTTTGACCCCCTGAACTGTTATTTTGACCTCTTTTGGGGAGAAGGGGTTGTCTTTCATGATTATTTTAGGGAAACAAATGTACCTCTTTTAAATATTGAGGGGGAAAAGGGATCTAGGGCATCCCATCGCATCCAGTGATTACTTGCTATGCAGATGATTCAGTAGTGTCTGTATACAGCTCTGGAAAAAAATAAGAGAGCAGTCTAGATTTTTCTTGAATCTTCATCTCTATATAACTTATTGAAAATACTCTTAATGACAAAACATTTATTGGAATTTGGTAGAAATGTTGTCAGTAGTTTATATTATAAAACTAAAATGTTCATTCTACTCAAACATATGCCTCTAAGAGACAAACGAGATACACTGAACATTTGGAGTGGTCTCTTAATTTTTTCCAGCACTGTATATGAATGCCTCCCAGGGCGAAATGCTGCTGATTCATAACCTCCCCTATGCTCCAAGGACAGCACCTTGGAGCTGAAATCCGTTTGCTGGAGATGCTGACTGTGATATAAATTGCTCCCATGTGGCTGTACAAACCTTAAGCCCTCTTATTATCTGGGGAAATGTTCCCCTTAAAAAACTGCCTTATCTACACTGCATAATGAGAAAAAACAGCTAACCTTTCTATTACAGAAAAACCACACAATTATAACTTTTTATCATCTTGCCATGATCGAAGGGCAGAAATAAGACATGGAATTTAAAAAGATATTATTTTCATTGACCTTTTTGGGGGTATTTATGGTAAATGGTATGGTAAATGGACTTGTATAGCGCTATATCTCCGTTTATCACAGACCCAAAGCGCTTTACATTGTTTTTTGTACACATTCACCCAGTCACACACACATTCATACACCGATAGCAGCAGCTACCACGCAGGGTAGGCTTAGCACTAGGGTGCTAAGCTAACTAAGCTAACTATCAGGAGCAATTCGGGGTTCAGTGTCTTGCCCAGGGACACTTCGACATGTGGCGGGGAGACGGGGGATCGAACCTCTGACCCTGCACACCAGAGGCGAACACCCTACCCACTTCGCCACTGCCGCCCCGGGTATTGAATTAGGGATTTGTGTGTGCACTTTTCTGCTTACCGGGGCATGTAACTCCTAGTTCAAGATCTAGCAACTTTACCTTTCCAGAGCTTTCACCATATTTCACAGTCTTGGATGTAGAAAACAATAACACTCCCATTAGGCAAGGCAAGGCAAGTTTATTTCTTAAGCACAATTCAGACACAAGTCCATTGAAAGTGCTTTACATGTTAGTTTGCTTTCACCAACGACCCAACTTCTGTTGTTGGCACCAAAGAGTTGTTCAACAGTATCACATCATTTGCAAACGTAACAACAATGATAGCTAGTACATTGTTACCTTAGCTTAGCATACAGCCCAACAATAGGCCAAACAGCTAGTCTCGCTTTGTTGAATGGTAACAAAATCCACCTTCCAGCAACTCTAATGCTGTTTGCTAAGAGAGATAGCAACATGATGTATTTGCCTAGTGTCATTTGGTCAACCGTTTGTGTTGATTTGCTAGTAACAGCCAATGAACTTCACCAATTGTAAAGACATTAGCTGTAAGCCAGCTAGCAGAAGAATAACTAACTGTTGGTGGGATTGCGTCTGTGTGCTCGGCCTCTGACTGAACTCAGAACTCACAGAATTTTTCAAATCCTTCAGTTATTTCCTTCATATGTTCAATCCTCTTTGTAATTTTAATCAGCATATATATAAAGCCCCGGGGAGTTGAAACGGTTCAAGTCTTTCAGATGCGTCTACATCTTCACTATGTGTCTCCATGACTGAAATTGGGTATAATCATCTGGTTTTCACATTGGGTTCATATTGAATTGTGTCACCTTTTTAAAGGTGCTTCATTTTATGGTCTGAATCACACAGTAGCTCAATAATAATAAATATATGTTATCTTCATAAATACTTAGTCCATATAAAAAAGGCGTAAGAAATGTATAAACAGCAATGAATGGTTTTACAGGGGTTAAGTGCTGGACAGAAGCAGTACATTTTTTGTAGCTGCCTTACATACTCTTCTCCCAGCAAAGAAACAGTCCAGATCATTTGAAAAGATAAAATAAAAGAGAGCTAACTTGATCATTAGTGAACCACAGACTTGCTGGGCGGATCTAGTTTCTGCTAACAAACACCATGTCTAGCCATCTTCCCCTAGGCCAACTGTCTCTTTATGTTCACCATACAGACTTGAAAGTTGTATTGATCTTTTCATCTTACTCTTGGCAAAGGAATCAAATTAGTTTATTTAAAAAAATGTCAAACAATTTTGTCCTTCAAAGCCATGGCCATTAGAGTGATCCCCACTGCTCGACAAAACATGGGACATACATTATATAAAGGACACTACTAAACCGCAACAGGAAAAGGGTAAAACCGACTTTTTTCATAGCATTTGAAAGTACATTTATTTGGATTTACTGTTGATTTTAATAATTTTAACTTATTGAAGTGTTCTGTATTTATTGTCCTGTACGTGTGTCTTTTACTATTGTAATACTGTGTTAATTGCTGCCCACAAATATTGTGAGAGGCTCTCTGGGACAAACACACTAGATGTGATGTTGATTGTAAGGAGTTCTTATGGTTATAACAGATTTCAGTTGAAGAGATTTTTGAACACAAACAGTCACTTATTGTTACTCTAGAAGCAGACTGAGTCATCCAGACTTATCATCATGAAGCTACACGACATCATCCTTTAAAAGAAAACCATTACACCATTGGTGCCATGTCATTGTATAGCCACTTCCACAGGGTTTTTAAACTAAAAAATGAATCCAATTTGCCATGAGTGTCCTACTGAGCTGATATCATTCTCTGTCTGCAAAGTATGAAGGAGATTTTTCAACCATTTTCACAGCACCATATAAACTTTAAAGCACACAATGAGAGAACAGACATCTGGGAAGTTAAATGATAATGGTCACTATGAGATAGTTCCGGAAAAGTACTATCAAACACCCCAGGACACATTTCCGCAGTATCATCTTTAGGTATAGTATGTCTACTAGAAAAATTAGTTCATTACATACACTGCTAATGCGATAGATAAATGGATAGATAGATAGATAGATAGATAGATAGATAGATAGATAGATAGATAGATAGATAGATAGATAGATAGATAGATAGATAGATAGATAGATAGATAGATAGATAGATAGATAGATAGATAGATAGATAGATAGATAGATAAAGCACCACTCCAAATAGCGACATTTACAAGGGCATACATAAGATATAATAAATAAGTCATCAAATAAATATGGCGGTCATAAAAACAGTTGAATTAAAAATAACTGTGTTAAAACAATTTATGACAGAATAAAATAAAACAGAGCAACATGATTATGGATTGCACTTGATACATTCATGTGCTAATACTTTCCTTGTTTTGTGTAAAACAATGCCATAAAAATGCTATCTAGCTTAATCGAAATGATAATTTTAAGGGCCGTCTTTTAGCACTTATATAAAAAGGAGTGATAAAACAGGCTTTAAAAGAGGGGAAGGCTGAGCTAGATAGATAGATACATGTAGATGGATGGATGGATGGATGGAGATAGATAGATAGATAGATAGATAGATAGATAGATAGATAGATAGATAGATAGATAGATAGATAGATAGATAGATAGATAGATAGACAGACAGACAGACAGACAGACAGACAGACAGACAGACAGACAGACAGACAGACAGACAGATAGATAGATAGATAGATAGATAGATAGATAGATAGATAGATAGATAGATAGATAAATAGATAGCACTTATATAAAAAGGAGTGATATAAAACAGGCTTTAAAAGAGGGGAGGGGGGCTGAGCTACATAGTATATAGGACACACCATCCTCAGAGTGTGGCCTGTGACAGCACCAGTATATTTCATACTCTTTTATGCTGCTACATAAGTGTCCTACAAAAAAGAAATGCTTTATTCTCTCTCTCTCTCTCTACACCCATTAACTCAGATTTGACCCAGGAGATGTTTTCAAAACCAAAAGAAATGCCGTCGCTGCTGGCTGCCCTCATACATGTATGCGGCTGTCTGTCTTATAAAACCTGAAGTGGACCATTTCGCATACATTTTGTTTCACTCTCTCTGTCACCACTTATCCTTGACCTCAATGGGGACAACATGAAGTCAGGACAGGGTGTAAAGGAAAACGACATGCAGCCACTGTTACCAAACATAGAAAAAGGGAACCTGAATATGTCATATTTGTTGGGAAAGTAAACTAACCCTGCGTTCCAATACCCATACTTCCCTACTATTTAGTATGCCAGAAAAAGATATAGGATGTCCCAATACATGCACGTCTGAAAATACATAAATGCCCCATTAACTCCAATTGAAATTTGGAGTATTCGTTTTTATACTTGACATTTCTCGACATAAATCCTTATCTGATTTTTTTCTCTCCTGTGGCCCTAAAACTCTTCTATACTTTAGTATGTAGTGAAGTAAAAAGAAAAAATGTGTGATTTGGAACGCAGGGTGAATCTGACAAAATACCTTAACCTTAATCCTAGTATAACATTAACCCTAAAAACTACTTAAATCAGCCCTCTTAAGAATCAGATATATTGTCTTAAAATTGACTCTGAAACCAACTAAAATAAGCCTAATAACAGCTTGAGCTAAAGCTGTATGTAATGCAGAATATCCATTTAAAATAGAATGATCTATGAGCATTTTCTACACTAAAAAAAGTGTAATTTGGTCTATTTTTTGGGGGTAAATGGTAAAAGGACAGCACTTATATTGCGCTTTTATTCCAAATATGCTTTATATAGTTTTGTCTCATTCAACCACTCTCTCTCTCACACATACACACACACACACACACACACACACACACACACACACACACGCACACAGCAGCTACCACGCAGGGAGCTGATCAACCATTGGGAGTGATTTTGGGTTCATTGTCTTGCCCAGGGACACTTGGACATGTGGCAGGGATCACTGTCTGTTGTCATAAATTTGTCATGAAATTCTGAGTCATATCTTCCCTGGAGAGCACCCATCTTGGACACCCCCTACCCTCCTGTCTAAGTACTCACCCCTCAATGTCTTAGTAATGTCCCCCAAGCAAACAATAGCCGGCTGGTATGATATAGGTTGGACAATTAAGACACATTTTCTGTGGGCGTTAGTGGCTTTGTGAATCACACACAGGAATAATCTTACAATGCAATACAGCCGTGTTTGCACTTACAGATGCACTGTAGCCCACAATGTGCATTATGTTACATCATAAAGAATATGAGCTCACAGCAAAAACCTTTTATTATCTGTGACTGCTGGTACTATATACACATTTTATTTTATTTATTAGCCTTTATTTTTCCAGGAATGTACTCATTGAGATTCAAAATCTCTTTTTCAAGAGAGTCCTGGCCAAGAAGGAGAAGCATAAAAACATAAAAGATTCACATTAAAGAAAAAATTCACACTTAAAACAAGACACAAACCACAATAAAAAATAAAAATAAAATAAAAAGTCACAAAGCATCAATCTCATTGGCAGTAAATCAGTGTTCAGTAACCGGGCATGTACAGTTTGCGGTTAAATAGTCCTTAATCCTGCTTTTGTAATTGTTCATGGTGATAAAGGATTGAAGTTTAAGGTGTTCCTGTAGCTTACACCATGATGAGGGGGCAAAAGATTTAAAGGCACTTTCACCAAACGCAGTGTGAGTCCGAGGAACGTTATACATAATCAAACTGCTAGACCGAGTGATACGAGCACTGTTTTTAGGAACCATTAGAGAACACAAATAAGGAGGCAGATCGTACAAAATTGCCTTATAAAGGAACATATACCAGTGTACCATCCTACGGGTGTATAAGGAAGACAGATCAACTTTCTCATACAATTTACAATGGTGCGTTCGGAATCCAGAGTTTGAGACAAACCGTAATGCTGCATGGTACACAGAATCTAGCATTCTCAGAGATGATGAGTTTGCGTGCATATATAAAATATCACCGTAATCAATAACAGATAAAAAAATGGCTTGGACAATTTTCTTCCTGGCACAAAAAGAAAAACAACATTTATTTCTGTACAAGAAACCCAGTTTCATTCTTAGCTTTTTAGTAAGACACTCAATGTGATGTTTGAAAGAGAGATTTTCTTCTAGAAAAAAGCCCAGGTATTTGTAAGTTGCGACTCTCTCGATCACTTTGTTGTTTAGAGTAACCATCTGGTTGTCATCCATATCAGATGTTTTCTTACTTCTTGTAAAGCAGATCATTTTGGTTTTGTCAATATTTAGAACAAGTCTTAATCCATGTAGGTTTTCCTGAACAACATTAAAAGCCGATTGGAGGTCCTTAGTTGCACTTGCTAAGGATGAAGCAGAGCTATACATAATGGTGTCATCTGCGTAAAAATGGAATTTTGTATTTGTAACATTGCAACACAAATTATTAATATAAACTTTAAATAAAATAGGACCCAAAATGGATCCTTGCGGGACACCATAGTGTATATTCTTACAGCTAGACGATAAACCATCAGCACATGTCTAAAAGGCCAAGTTTGAACAAGAATGCTTGGCTAGTCTTGTCATAATTCATTATTATTTTTTTCAGAGATGTGGTCACAGTTCTTTACTGCTGCTGATATCAATGCTACACCACTACAGAAGTAAAAGCAAGTGAAGAAGAATACACAAATCATCCAGCTCTGACTCTTGAAATGAGAAATATCAGGCTTTTCACATTCAAACATGTCGTATTTGGGGGCGCCTTTAGCTCAGTGGGTAAGGTGTCCCCCTCCCGGGCCGGGCCCAGCGGCAGACCCGGGTTCGATTCCCACCCGCGGTCGTCCTCTGCATGTCACTCCCCTCTCTGCCCCATTTCACCTCTGTCTCTCTGCGCTATCAAATAAAGCATAAAAATGCCCAAAAAATATCTAAAAAAAAAAAAATATGTATGTCGTATTTTATCTGGTATACATTGCTCTTGACTGACTGTTTTGGTTGTTTCATGTTCCGCTGTTTCAAAACATCAGCCGTTTGGCCAGTTTCAGCATTCACTTCTCCAGCTAGCCAATACAGTCTTTTTCTTATTAAAAAAATAAACTTTGTTAAATACACCTCCTGGTCTTGATTTACAGTAATGCCTTATATTGATGGTTGGATTAATTTGGCATTGAAAGTGGTGGATAATGAAAGAACTAAGCTTAATTGTGTAGGTGTCTATCTTACATGAAGAAGATGTATTCACTGATTTGGTTGCAACGTCTAAAAATGTTCTCCCAGCTCTCAGTTGATGTTTTAAAACTCAAAGTTGGGTCTCATTAAGAAATACTAATAGATAGTGAAACCGTTTTACTAGGGCTGTCAAACGATTAAAATGTTTAATCAGATTAATCACAGGATTCTGTGGATTAATCACGATTAATCACGATTAATTTTACCATTCAAAATATGCTTGAAAAATTCAAATTTTCTCTATATATTGTTGTATGAACGGAAAGATAAAGGACAGGAGGTGGATATGTACATTTAAAATTAGTATTGTTATTAATTAAAAATCCAAATGATGGTTTTAATACTGAAAATAAATTTAAATCAAACTAAAATATATACCTACCACACCATAATTCAATTGGTCTGTCTCTTTACTATGTCTTTGGGCAAATATAGGCTATATAATGGCATTTATTTGGTGAATCTATAGGTTGTGCATTCTTGAATACAACTTGATTACAGTCCGCGGTGTGTGTGTGTGTGTGTGTGTGTGTGTGTGTGTGTGTTTGTGTGTGTGTGTGTACTACGTTTGTATGCGCGAACACGTCCTAGGGGACTGTTCATGTGTGCCAGGAAGCCGACGTTATGTTGTCTACTCACGCACACCTCTGACAACTGCAGACGTTTGTGTCCTCGCGGGCTCTGAACAGAGCGAACAATGTTTCTCCTCCTGTTGCTCCCGACATCAACTGTCACCCGCGGCAGTTGATTTTATAAACTATCTATGCCCCCGACACAGACGTGACCGTTAGCAGTTTAAAACACGGCATGGGCAAGCGTGCTGTTATGTTTGGCTGCGCGCAGCTACTGATCCTGGGTCAGTAGTGACTGTAGTACAGAGCCGGTGGGATGTACGGGGCGGATCATTCTGCACATGCGTTAATTCCAGAAATTAATCACTCTGCGTTAACGCGATAATTTTGACAGCCCTACTTTTTACAAAAATCAGGGGAAAAAGTGGAAGAAACTTCCAATTCTGCACACAACGATACATCAGTGCCTTTGAGATTGGTGACCATGCATGACTTTACATTGGTTGAATAAGAACTTAGGCAAAAGTAGCCTCTCCTCCTATTGGCAGCTACATTTGCATCACAACAACTGTATAGCCACACCAGTTTCAATAACCTTCATACTACAGAAAAGCAGACAAAATTATTCAGTACTGTATAATTTCTCCTATGACACATCCCATTTCATTTTGGGTGGTGCAGAGATAGAGTAGAGAGGAAGGGTGACACCGGGAGTGTGAAACCTAACACTGTTGAATCTGGGACAGCGTACTACACTAGGGCACTTAGATCTGGAGGGATCTGGAGACCATTTTGCAACGACATAATTAACTCTGGACAAAAAAGGCTTGCGTCTTTTTTTTCCCGCAGAAGATGATAATTTGTATCTCAATTTTTTTCTCCAGCCAATGCTTAGTAGGCTAAACGAGGACGCAGTGTGAGGGAGATTGAGACGTCCAGAGCCAGAGATTTGCATTTACTATATACAGTATATTTTTTACTAGCCTATATTTTTCCTCTTTAAAAAGATTGAGAGGAAAAAAGCTTAGGATTCACAGCCTCACTGTCAGAGGATGTCAATCAAAGTATGAAGTGTCACTTTTAGGACACACATACACACAAAGTTGATTTTTTTTCGAACGGACATGTAGTGACAGCCACACATAAGACAAGTTATGTTGGCTTGAAACATGCTCTATATCACAGTTTGGAGCTATTGATCAATGTTAAAGCTATAGTGCGTAACTTCTGTGGCCCCAATGAGGAATTCAGAGTATTTACAACAACACTGTCAGTGCATCTACTGTACGTGAGATAAGCCTTTGTTGATCGTAAATGGATTGTATACCTTCTGCAGTACGTCCAGGTTTTTTCTCAGCAGTAGAATTAACAACTGAAACATTTCTTGGACGCTTCTTGGGTGAAACCAGTTTGTAAACGCTGCCATACTGAGAAATACAGCGTTTTAAATTGTTTGTGGGCTGAAAGGCTTAATCAACTTGTGAGTCAACTCTTTTGGGCGATGGCTTGAATGTAACCGACATTAATTTCTATGAAAAAGTTACGCAATGTCGCTTTAAAGCAGAGAAGTGTCACCTACCGTGGTTCTGGGGCTTGTTGTGAACGGGTGTGTAGTGATTCTTGGAGGTTCTGACCGGCGTCTCGTCTTTGGTGGAGCCGTCAATCACCGCGATGTCTTCGTGATCGTACTGCGGAACTTGTCCCTGTTGCCTCAAGATATCCGCCAGGGCTCTGAAAAGAACAGCACACAAGTTATTAGTTTTAAAGTTCATATATATATATATATATATATATACTGTTTAAATATATATTTAACATGGTTGTCTGCTAGTTTAGTTTAAATCCCTACACTTTGATTTGTTGCAACTGATTTGAACTGATTTATTTTTTCTATATTTTTATTTTATTTTGTATTACTGTCTTTTATTTTTGTGTTGAATTTCTTTGTTTTGTTTGCGTTGGTTTTTTCATTTATACCTACATATCTGTTTGTGTGTGTGTGTGTGTGTGTGCGTGCGTGTGTGTGTGTGTGTGTGTGTGTGTGCGTGCGTGTGTGTGTGTGTGTGTGTTTGTGAGTGTGTGTGTGTGTGTGTGCGTGCGTGTGTGTAGAAAGAAGCAAGTAGAAAAATAAAAGTTTAGACTGAAATGTTTCCCTTTTTCTAATTACTGACATTTTTCAACCTTTTTTTCCTCTCCATGCCAACTCTGTAAAAGGTCAACCTAATTTATTTAGCTACAGCTCCAGTTTGAATCTCAGGTTTGGACGAAAACGTGGACAAATTCCTAATAACACCCCCAGTCACGGAGGTGTTGGATGTTCAGTACACAAGGTACATATTCCTCTAATGAATGATTTCATTAGAGTCTAATGAATGAACGAATAAATGAAAATGTAAATGAATTTTTTTTTTCATGCCACACAAGCTTCCCATCTCACACACGGTTTACAAGACACCAATATGATACAACACAAAGAGTGTAGTACATACACATTCACAATACACCACCTGTCATCTAATACATCAGGAAGGCCAACCGGTTCATTCTCTTAGCCCACGCCTTTTCAATGAAGCCACTACATATGTTCTATTTTCAAATAGCCAAGCTAACATACTGTATGTGTCCCACATTTAATCAACTTCCTTTACATGGACTTTTTTGCGTAACCTTAGTCTAAAATCATGGTAAAATGGACAATTTTATTTTCCGATTTATTAAAGTGGCTATGAGGAACATTCAGTGTGTTAATTCTAGCACCACCTTTGGACAAAAGTGGTAGTGTTTTTACGACGCCAGCCGTTGTTCCTTGGTGAACATACCCATGACAAAGGCATTAAGAAAAACCATATACAAATAGCATTATTTGCACTGATGGTCTCATTTGCTGTTGCATGTCATTTATGGTCATCAGAGGAAAAATGTGACTGTTTCAGAAATATTCAAATGTTCCTCGTAGCTACTTAAAGCTCACCAAAGTTACACAGTCTTCTCTCCTCACTGGTGTTGTGTGCTGGTCTCAAGCTCAAGAGTTAAAGTCAGTGTCTGTTCTGTGAAGCCACTAAATAATAAAAGCAATATTTCACCCACTCCATTTTACAGCCCTTTGGAGACCCTACCAGTGTCAGTTTGCGAGATGAGAGTTGCCTGGGCTGCATTTTTTTCCTTAAAGAAAATGAAAGGGGCAATTTAAGTGTGTCAATGTCAACCTAAAGCAAAAGCACAGAGTACAGTATACTCAACTTTTTCTCTCTAACTCTGTGACTTTGGCAGATACACAGTTTTATTAATAGCACTTCTCCTTCCAGGATAAGCTAACACACTTTAGCCGTTTTTTTTTTATTTTTACCGCAGACAGAGGCGACCTGATTTTCACATTGTCCCAGTTGTCTTTGCGTGTCATATGCAGTAAGTGTGAAGAGAAGTTTGCAGGAACAAGCCAACTTTTATATATACAGCTCTGGAAAAAATGAAGAGACCAGTCTGGATTTTTCTTAAATCTTCATCTCTACATTACTTATCGAAAACTTAATGACAAAAAATGTATTGGGATTTGGTATAAATGTTGTCAGTAGTTTGCATGTTGCTACGAACTACGGTGACCACTTTTTGCGGTAGAAACAAATGGGATTGAACCTCAGCTGCAGAAATCAGATTATAAATCACCCACAGTCACTAATCATAACCATAACCTCTTACCCTGTTAAATACAACACTATGGGCTGCATGAATGCTATGTTTAAGTTGGTACTTGTTATACATTCAGAAAGCTGAGATTTGTGTGTTTCAATTGATACCAACCCTTTCAACTTACACTCACAACAGCAGGTACAATGTGTCTCTATCTAACCCATTTGGATTGAATCGTATGAGGTGCAAAATATCTTCAGCATTACTGTATCTTCAGTGTAGTTTTTCATTATCCAAATAATTCGCACATATCTAAAGCCAAAATCACCTTATATTGTTTCTAAATCTTAGGTGCGGACTTGCTATTCAAACTTTTTCCGTCACTTTTAAAATGTACTTTCAGTTATTTTTCCTACAATTTCTCTCCACTCACACTGGTCTTGCCTTTCAACTATAAGCCTCTCAGTCCTGCTGTGGGAGAACAAAGCATTATTCTCAGCACCTGGTCGGCATTAATTGCATCTCAGTTTGCTCTGTGGCCAGAAGGTGATCAATACAGCCTGTTCAAATCACCAGCTTTCTGCTCTCACTCCGCATTTCTTTCTGTTTCGCTGAAGGTCGCGGGCCAAACAGCAAAGGTCTGCCAACAGCTCGGTATTCCTCTCACAGCCCCCACCCCCCATCCACACCACACACGCACACACACACACACAAACACACACACACACACACACACACCTCATTATCAGAGGTAAGAGGCTAAATTACATTAGAGAAGCACCGGAAATTAACACAACTCCTACGTTTTAGGAGCTATATAGTCATAACTTTTTCATATAAATGAATGTCCGTTACATTCAAGCCATCGCCAAACGAGTTGACACAAAGTTGATTAAGCCTATCAGCTCCACAAAACTCTCTCAGTATTTCTCAGTATGGCAGCGTTTACAAACTGGTGTCGCCCATTACACACTGGTGCAGGGGCTCAGAAAAATCCCAAGAAATGTTTCAGTTGTTGATTCTACTGCCATCACTGAAGGCTTTACCTCATGTAGATGCACCGACAGTGTTACTGCAATAACTCAGAATTCCTCAAACATAAGTTACGCACTATAGCTTTAAGAGCAGACCCCCCCTTTGCCAAATATATAAAGATAATCCCATGATCCACCACTTCTTTTCGGTCACGGCTTTTCAGCATGAGTTTGTGCCGCCAGCTTCTGAGGGCTAATTTAGCAGATATCATTACGCTGGCTCTATGTGCCAAAGGCTCAGTAGAAAATCAACAAATCATAAAGATCGGGTGAAAAAAACTCTCACTATTGAACATCCGGTAAGTCCTGCCTCCTCATTTAATCGACCCTCTTTCTAAACTCATGGCTTCCGCTCATATTGGAGTGCTGGCATTAAGCTGAGCCACTGGAAAAGAACACCCCCCCCCTTGGCTAAGGATAGCAGGGCGGTTAGAAGAAGTCATAACATTCACAATCTCTTGATTTTTCTGAGCAGAGATTGGAAGAAAAAAAATGCTGCATCATGATCTTCATTGTTTTGTCGGGTTTTTTTATGCCTCTATTGTTTCAAAGAAAATATAAAAGAGAAACTATAACAGACTTTACTTTTAAAGTCTCACGAGCCCATATGGATATTAAAAAGCTGACTGGGCCAAGATCTTTTTTTTAAAGGCACTCACAAGCGATCACTGGAGCTTAAATTTATAACTGCTGGCCTCCTGAAAGGGCTCCTTTGTGGTGTTGTCAAGGCCAACGAGTTTAGAGTGGACATTATATCTAACAAGAACATGTCACAGTGTTTCTCCAAGCAAGAAAAGCTGAGTAATATCCCCTGACGTTTTGAAAGCAGCGGGGCAACAAAGTTGAATTGCCGAGACATAAAAATACTCAATTATTTTCATATTGTAAAATCAACAAAAGACCCAGGCCTCCCCCTCTGCTCTGTCCAAAATAGACACATACTGACTTATATAAGAGTAATGCGAGAAAATTATGATTTTTTTTCTTTACGAGTGGGTGGAAAAGATGACATTTGTTGTATTAGACCTATGCCTGTGCTAGCCAGGTCCCTAGGTTTAGGGCAAGAATCATTGGCAACCATGGATTAAGTGGCCAAGCTTGGTGTTGCAAGTTGTTACCTGTCTATTGAGGTTACCTGGACCTAGAAGTTTATCCAGCCATTCACTTTCAATGTAAACGGGGAAGAAGATTCTGTCTACCAAAAACAATGTTTGGATAACAACCAAAGGCTCATAAGTATCTTAAAATCATGTAAAAGAATTGGTGGGACAGATTTGTTTTAATGACGGGGCGGCAGTGGCGAAGTAGGTAGGGAGGTCATCCTCTGGGTTGCAGGGTCGGAGGTGGCCTTGCATGGCAGCTACTGCCATCGGTGTATGTGTGTGTGTATCAATGGGTGGGTTTAGTAAGAAATGTATAGCGCTTTGGGGTTGAGAAAATCGTATAAAAGCACTATATAAGTCAAGTCCATTTACCATTTAAACGTCACCAAGAAGGTTTTGCAAGAGAAGGATTCATATAACCTTGGTGAAACAGATTTTCAGCAGTTAAAATTCACCCCCCTAAAGGGCCCATTGCACGCGCTCCAACTCATGATTATTTCTTAATAGTTGTAGGTATATAAGATGTAAATGAACAATGGGAAAGTCCCCCAAAAAAAGGCTCCACAAGCCAAAGCTGATGTTCCAATAGGAACTTTTGAATTCAATATTTTTTGACAGTGATTGAGTTATTCACTTATGTCCCCAGGCTACTGTCAGTCAAATCTGAAGAAGCAGTTTTTGTTTATAAAGCGCTTAACCCTCAAAAACTCTGCTTAAGATTGAATGCTATGTATACCAACATCTAATGATCTAGACACCAAGTATTTTAGGAAAGCTGTTTAAAAACCACCCATGTCCTGCCCATCAGTGGGTCTATTTGTAGTGTGTAACATTCTCTAACATGCCTTGAGAAGACACATACCCTTTTAAAAAACAAATTTTATTCTGAACATCACTTATTTGAATGGTTGCACTTCAGAAAATGCTACAGGTTCATCAAAACACACACTACAAGACATATGAACAGTTTCTACCCCAAAAAACTATATTGAACTCTTAACTGAAAGCCTCAATGAGCACATTGTATTCCATTTTAACTGGGTACGTTGGTAATGAATGTATAGAAATACAAGCTTTCATTGATGGACCATGGATTTTACACCTTCTGCTGTAAGTCCAGGTTTTTTCTTAGCAGTAGAATCAACAACTGTAACTTTCTTGGGCTCTTCGTGGGATTTTTATCTGAGCTCCTGCACCAGTGTTGGGGATGACACCAGTGTGTAAACGCTGCAATACTGAGAAATACAGAGTGTTTTGTGGAGCTGATAGGCTTAGTCAACATTGTGTATCAACTCATTTGGCAATGACTTGAATACACCTGACATTCATTTGTATGAAAAAGTTAGGCACTATAGCTTAAAGGAATCCTTTAGTGTCAGAAGATGATTGGAGGGGAAATATGTCTCTCTGCATCTATTACAGCAGTGTGTACAGCTGGTGTCTGAAAAAGCCTCAGGACCAGATTTCATATCACGTTCACGCTCATCGAACGATTTTCTGAACCACTATGGTTGCCTTGAGGATTCCAAGCAATATTCTCACTGTAGAATAGACAACTCCCATAGGCATGAATTTGATCACTGGTCTCTGGCATTTACTGAATCCCCCCCCATCCCCCTCCTCGACTCGAACGGACACAAATCACCACCCACACTAACCCCTCCCAGGATAAAACACACAATCACCATCAGATGTTCACCATGGAAACAAAAGGTATACACATTTTAACGTGGTTTGTCAGGCAGGCTCTAGGGGAGAACGTAATGGCATGTGTTAAAGGCCATGAGCTTGTTTGAACCAGCGATATTGAGGCTGTAAGTTATGTGTGGGGGGGGGGGGGGATACTGTTAGTGAGTTTGCGTCACCAAGAATGGATTTTCACTTCAAGGCTATTGGAAGGGGAATGAGGGGTCAAGGATTTAAGAGTCTACAGAGAAAAGTAGGTTTCAGGGCGACAAATAGTAGATACAGGCAGAGTTATGGGGGACAATAAAGTGTATTCTCCCATCACAAATGCACTATGTTGACCTGTTTGATGGGAATTGCAGTGCCCACCAGTACCTGAAGATAGGGTAACGAAATCAGAACGTATTGAGAGACAAAACTGTCCTTTTTTCACACAGATTTCAACTGTGTAACTAAACTGGAGATTAATTCAGTGTGTTTTCTCACTGAAATAATGCATTGTGCTTTGTGCACACTTGAAACACAGTTCGAGGAATTTATGTTCACAAGTCTTTGATTATCCTAGAGCAGAGCTCCTCAGATCAATAGATTGTGTTGCACAATTCAATACAATTGAAAATAAAATGCTGTCAAGGGGGTTCAGCCCCCCTAAAAAGGATTACAATCGCCCCTGATGTCAGCCAGACATGAGTTGGGGGTATTTCCAACCATGTAGACCGAGAATCTAGAACACCAACATTCTGAGCCATTTTCAGGAAAAAAATGCTTGTCAACCATTGGTCAAAATTGTACAAAGTTATTGATACATATCGTAAATGTCAATTTTTTTTCCATAGTGAGATATCCAATTGTTTTCACAAAAAAACTGCCAGGTTCAGGTGAGAAAGTAAGTCAAAGAAGTATATTAAAAATGCATTTTTAGTTACATGTATAGTGTATATAAAAGGAAGGTAAAAAAATCACGTTCATAGGGTGCCAGCCACCCCTCAAGCATACCCTAGTATCGCCCCTGGCTGAAGTCCTGGATTAATAGCTCTGTCTGCACACTTTTCATGATGCTTTTTTCTGCTACTTATAAATATAATTTTGGGGTAAATCAATCTTACCTGTGCACGTTCATCTCCTGAGGCTTGGTGGCTTTATCATAGGCGACTTTAGCGGAAATCCCAATGGCGATGATGAGCGCTATGACGCCGCAGGTAATGTAGACGGTGGTGTTGGTCTGGTCGAGCTCCGGGTCATAGGTGTCCCCCGTGGGCGCAGGGGAGGGCGGCTGTGTCTTGATCCAATCCGGGGTGTTGTAGTTGGTACAATACTTCTGCTCCAACCGCTTCCCTCTATCGGCGCAGCAGAAACGCAGGAAGCAACTCCCGCAGCAGAAGCGATGGTCCGTGTTGTTGCACGAGAACTCTTTGTCCAGCTGGCCGCTCACGTCGTAGTAGCCCAGGCAGGTGTCGTGTTGGGGCGATGGAGGGGGCGCCTGGACTTGGGTGACCCGCCCCGGCACGGCCACGGCCAGGGGAACCGCGGTGCTGCTACCGTTGAGCTCCTTGGACTTCTGGTTCCTTCTCTGCGGGGATTTGGGCTTCTTATTGGGGTTATTGTTGTTGTTTGTGGGGGCGCACAGGACATTCAGAGGGTCTAAGTAAATCAAAATAAGCAAAAAGTGCTTTATCCCCATCATTTGAGGACGGAATGGTGTGTTTGTACTGTTTGCCTCTCCAGTCTATTGTCGTCGTTTCCAAATAATCTCTTTGTCCCACTTTCTTTACCGAGTGGAGATTTATTTCGCGGGTTTTTTCATCGTAGGTACTCCTCCTTTAAGCTTTCACTGTCGGACTTTGACTGGCGTTCATCAGCCACACAAGTACGCATCTTCTGACTGTGGTTTCATCCAGTAACCAGCCTGTTTCCACTATACAAAATGTTAAAGTTCTCTTATAGGGCAAATGTCCTCTTTGAAATGCAATATCCTCCGGGGAAATATGTCTGTTACTTGACCATGAGCTGTTGAATCTTGAGCAATGATCGAAGCTCGTCGCAGTTACACTGTGAAGAAGAGAGAGAGACAGACAGACAGAACGAGAGAGAGAGAGAAAGAGAGAAAGAGGCATGTACAGATAGATTTAGTTGGTAAAATAGGACTCTATGTGAAGCCAATGATGCACGAGAAACTTAATCAATGACCTGGCATGATAGAAAGAACAATTGGGGGTCGATAATTGGCCAGAAATGGTCCGTTAGTGAAGCTGCGGACACTTTCAGCACCGTGGACAGCGCCCCAAGTTTCCCATGTGGGTGTTTGGAAGGTTTCGCGGTCAAAAAGTCACACGTATGACATTTTTTCTATTCAAATGTCACTTTAAAAAGAGGACATTCTTACATTTGAAATATAGAGAAAACATACTATCCGTGTCCCTGAGTTACACAGTGATTACAAATCTGCCACTATGCCACGTTTTTAAGCGTCGTTCGTCTTTATTGTATAGGCATGAACTTTCTCTCATCCGACTACCTCCGAACCATAAACTTTATATATTTTTCAAGTGACAGATACAAACGAAGAAATGAAAGAGGAAAGAGAGAGAGAGAGAGAGAGAGAGAGAGAGAGAGAGGTTGGATATGGTGATGACTTACCAGGTTAACGGTGGCCGGTAGCGCGTGGTTTGTTCTCTGCCACTGCCACTGAATCAAAGAGCCTCGGCAGCAGCAAGACAAGAGGCAAGACCCTCGCTCACTCCTCTCCGGCCCGCCTCTCTCTCTCGGCCTCACCCTCTCTCTCTCTCTCTCTCCCTCCCTCTCTCTCTCTCTCTCTCTCTCTCTCTCTCTCTCTCTCTCTCTCTCTCTCTCTCTCTCTCTCCTCACCTCACCCCCCTCCCTATGATCCAACCACCTCAGTTTATTATCAATCGGTATCTTCCTTCCCCCCGGCTTTGGTCGTATTCCTTCGGGCTTCACCAGTGAAATAAGTCGCGGATGTTGGATGTAGGGAGAAAAAAGCTTCAAAGATAACTGTATTAGAAAAATGTGCTGCTGTTCTGTTGGTCCTACATTCATGCATCAGTGCGCACACAAGACAAGCTGCATCCACTCACAAGTCACCAATCACGTCTGGTGTGTGTGTGTGTGTGTGTGTTTTCTGAGAGCGAGAGAGAGAGAGAGAAGCAAAGTATTAAGGCAAATGTAAAGACATGCTCCAGTTGTTTTTATTGTATCTAGTTTTTTTCTTATCATTGTAAATCAAAAACAATGGCAGTGCTTGGGAAGTTGGAGGTGCAAGGGTATTTGGTTGCATTAAAATGTCTTCCACCAAGTTGGACATTTGTATTCTGCTTCTCAAATGTCTGTACCATTAGGTCTATTTGGATTTTTTGTTCTGTGAAGATGGAACTATAATACTAAAGACAAATGTCACAATCATGACTTTGATCTGAGATTGATAAGTTTCATTCTAAAATTCCGATCTTGATATTGAGAATGAATTGATTGTGGGACATCGTCTTGAATCCACTTTACTAACATCATTCTGAATTTATTATCAAAAGTCGGGGCGCTCTGGTGGCGTAGTGGATAGAGAGAGTACCATATTGGCTCGGGCCTTCGTTGCAGTGGTCGTGGGTTCAAATCCGACCCGTGGACCTTTACTGCAGGTCATCCCCCCTCTCTCTGTCTGTCTCCCCATTTCAACTCTGTACTATCTAATAAAGCTTGAAAATTTTGACAGCGAAAGGCCAATCAAATTCAAATCTGACAATAGACTTTCACATAATACTTTTCTGTCATTGGCTAAACTCCGCTGTCCCCTATTCACTCACTTATTATCCCTTATGGCTTATGTCAAATGCCCATCCGTCTGCTGTGTAGACTCAAACATAGATGGATTTGTCTTAGCCAGCGTAAGGGCTGTCCGATCAAGATGAATGCTGTCGGACCAAGGTCTGTGGTCTTATTACTTGTATAGTGTGTGTGTGTGTGTGTGTGTGTGTATGTGTGTGTGTGTGCGTGCGTGTGTGTGTGTGTGTGCGTGCGTGCGTGCGTGTGTTTTTAAATTTAATTTAAAAATTTGAATATAGCTAGATATAGCTTACTCCTCAACACAACTTCTTAGCAGTATTTATAAAAGCTAATGACAAGTTCATGACAAGTTCCCTCACTACTTACAACCTTCACATATACTGAAGTAGATAGATGTTTACAGTAACTTTTCAGTTGTTGATACTGTCTCACACTCTGTCACATTGCTTCTGTCTCATACTGTATATTCAGTTTTATTTTTTGTGTGAACGCGACAAAGCTCCAACACAGTGAAAAATTCAAACCCAAGACTTCATTATTTATCAATGAGTACACCATTGCAATATTGGACAATTTCTTGATGTCTTGTGCGTTGCTCCCAACACATTTCCCCCTTTAAACTCAGCTTGCTAATTTCAGTATATTGAGCAGTTGTGTGTCTCTGCAGCAGAATGTGAAATGATGTCAGGGTTTTCTCAGCGTGACATTCTATTGGCTGGTCCTCAAACAGGCCACACTGTTCAGGGGGTTACATAGTGCTTCAATAAACAAGATGGATATAAATATACAGTAGATACTATGTGACCAGTGGGGTCTAAAAACCTGGCAAAGATACTTCTAGTTTGCATTTGTGCTGTACCCTAACCCTCTCGACTATTTTCTACACCCTTATGTTACTGCAATACACATCTGCATCTTGGATTTATCTGTACTTTCTCCAGTTGCCCCCTGTGAAATGCTGCTATTTCGTAGCATTTGGCGTATGTCTATTCCTAAAAAGTGCTTTTGTACTAAGTTAAGTTGGTTATGGCCACTTATTTGTATTCATTTAATGTATTGCAGACTCTAGAAATAATGTAGAATCCAAAATGTTTTTAGGTTAACATGAAAAATATCAGAGATGTTGTGTGATCTCACACTTCTGGACTCTCTATTGACATCATTATGGATTATTTTGTTAAATAGGGTCAAATAAATTGCCAGGATATTCAAAAAAGTTTTAAACAAATTCTAATTCTGCATTTATTAAAGATGTTGATGTTGAGTGAGATAAATATGGCGATGCGATCTTGACAGTGACAATGACGACAATGGGCAATCCTTTATGTATCATTAAATAGGAAAATTCCAAGCTTACCCTTAAACAAAAGTATCTTATCTGATATCATACAGTGTATCTAATGCTATCTGCAGACAAAATAAAGATAGGATAAAGATTGGGCGACTGTGGCTCAGTTGGTAGAGCGGGTTGGCCGATGATCAAAGGGTTGGAGGTTCGATCCCCGCCCTGCCACTTGTGTCATAGTTGTTGTGTCCTTGGGCAAGACACTTAACCCACCTTGCCTCGTGAATGTCGATAGTTAGCCTGCGATCAGTGTATGAATGTTTGTGTGTGAATGGTAACGTGGGAAAGGAAAACAGGTCTCTCTTGCAAAAGAGTCTTCGGTCTCAATGGGATTTACCTGTATAAATAAAGGTTAAAAAAATAAATAAAGATAGTTATTGATAATTGAGTGTATCAATAAAACACATGATATAACAGGTTTGTGCCCTCTTTGCACTACACAGATAGATCTGAAGTCACTCCACTAAAGAATCCCCAGCAGATTTATTCTGTAACTTCTGGACTTCACTTGTAATTTATCCCACTCTGTTAATTCCACTTTCGCAGACAGACGGGGAAGGAAGTGGACCTTTAATTGTGCGGCCATACTTTACACCCGTCATGCTTGTCGCTCTCATTCGCGCCCTTAGAAATAGAGTGTAATCAACTCTATAGCAACCACTGACAGCACTGTACAGAGGATATGGCAAGGAGACAAGCACGAAAAAAATGGGGGCGCGGATCTTTTTGATGAATGTCTCTTCACACTGGATGCACTAGAAGTTCAGCGTTTTTGCAAATTGGCCTCTCTGTTTTGTGCCGTCAGTCAAACGGTACATCAGTTAGCGTGTTGAGCATAAAAGGGGGAAGAAGACGAATTGTCCATTAGTGTTTTAACAGCTCAAGGGTTTTTGCCAAAAGCTGGCCTCAGCAAAAACTATACAGTATGAGCGTTGACAAGTATAATAGTGTCAGGGTCGACGTTGGCTGGAGAATAATGAGGCCATGTTTCAACTGAAGAATTAAAGCTATAGTGTGTAACTTTTTCCTATGTACATGAGTGTTTGGTTATGTGCGAGCTAGTGTTAAATGAGTTGACACAAAAGTTGATAAAGCCAATCAGCTCCACAAAACTCTCTCTGTATTTCTCAGTATGGCAGTGTTTAGAAAATTATGTTACCCATGACACTGGGGCAGGAGTTCAGAAAAATCCCAAGAAGAGCCCAAGAAATGTTTCAGTTGTCGATTCTACTGCTAAGAAAAAAACTGGACGTACAGCAGAAGGTATAAAATCCCTGAAGGCTTTACCTCATGTAGATGCACCATACAGTGTTGTTGTAATTACTTAGACCTCCTCATGTGGGGGTCGACATAAGTTTACGCACTATAGCTTTAATATGACTCTTTACACCAGCATTGTAAGGCCCTTGAAAGCACTTGCCTTGCAAATCCAACGTTGAGTAGTATCATAGCTATTCGACCCACATTCTCATTCTTTCTCTCTCTCTCTCTTGCATGTACATGGCCTCTCTCTCACTTTCTCTCTTTTTCCCTCCCTCTCTTTCACATGTACTTGGTCTCTCTCTCTCTCTCTCTCTCCCTCTCTATCTCTCTCTCTCTCTCTTTCTCCCTCTCTGCCATGTACTTGCTCTATATTTTCGTCTTTTTCAATCAGGGATTTCTTTATGTGGGTCTTGATTTGGCTTTAGCTCAGAGCAACCGACCCAAAATGTCTGCCCCAGTTCTTGTGGTTGCAGAGGGGAATATAGCTCTCTCTCCTCTGACACCAGCCCAAGTGTTCAAGTGTCCGCTTGCTCTGTCAGCCTCTTTGTTAATGAGCCAGCCAGTCTCCACATGTTTGAAAAAGCTGCAGCACTCAACAGCGTTTTTTCGGTTATGACTGTGTGCGTCACTAAAAGGCTCTATATGTTGTAGAGTCGACCTTGTATGGGTATATGAGACTCCATATACTCCATTGCCTCTTGAATTTAAATGTGACATTATAATCTTTACTTTACATTAAAGCACAGAGGCCTTTGATTTCATGGTAGTGCAAAAATGTTAAATCCTCTTTCAGGAAATCAAAATGGAATATTAAACTGATGAACTTTGAATGTGTATTTTTGGCCATTGATTGAAAAGGCTTAGCCCACCGTTTGTTAGTTTTGTTATGCCTGTTGGTTTCAGTGAAGGGTTTGCCTTTTCCCCAATTCTGCCTTTGTGTTGGTCTTATCAGACTCTGTAGTGTTTTGCAGCCAGATGTGAAGCAGTAACCCCCTAACCTTTACCCTTTACTCAAAGCATTTCATGATTTCATTCTTTTGACCAACCATAATCAGATTCCATGGTTAACCTTAAACCATCTCAGCATGGAGCCTACAGTAACTGCAGCTGGCTTTGATGTCTTTGCTAAGCTCTTTCTCAAGTGGCTGATTAGGGTTACCTTTAGTTGATATTTGTCCAATGTAAAGGTTGGCTAAACTGGTGGTTAAAGGTGCAATATGCAGTTTCAGAGGAGAGGGGATTTGTTTACATTTGCAGAGCCTGCAGTTAGTTTACAAAACATATTTACTCTACATGTCATTCTTAGAAATGAATAATTCTATCATCAGATATCATTATAATTTTTATTTATTTTGAGAAACCTGGAACCAAATTTAACTAGAATATGTTTGTAAACCAAACTGTGGGCCCTGCTGCTGTAAACAACAACAGTGAAACTTTTCAGGAAGCTTTTCTAACTTCAAAAAGTGTTCCAGGGATCACATTTCCCTGTGAGGAAAGTTTGTTTATTCAGTTATGAAAATATATCTTAGAAAATGTTCACTTCTCTGACACACCCAAAAGTTACACAGCTCAACTTTAACGTAGATGTTTGCACAGCATGTAAACCTGTTGCAACAAGTCCACCAAGAAAAAAAACTTCCGCATCAGTTTTTCCTCAAATGTACTATGTGTGTGTGTGTGTGTGTGTGTGTGTGTGTGTGTGTGTGTGTGTGTGTGTGTGCGTGTGCGTGTGTGTGCGTTTCTGCGTGTGCGTGTGTGTGTGTGTGTGTGCGTGTGTAGGAGAAGCACTTTCCATGGAAATGAATAATTCTACATTAACATAATATTTTGTAAATAATTCAACAGATCATCAAGATTTATCCACATGGGCAAATATAAAGTGTTGGTGACAGGTGGGCTGGCAGAGTAGAACAGGCTCAGTCAGAGTTCACTGGCGCCTTGTCATCACTTTAAATATCGTCTATTAAATCTGCAATGTTTCGTTACACCTCCAGAGATTCTTGTGATTAATGAATAAATAACATTTTGCCAGTAAAAATTGTCAATCACAAGATTTTTAATTTTTTTTTCCTCTATTTTTAACCTTTATTTATACAGGTAAATCCCATTGAGACCGAAGACTCTTTTGCAAGGGAGACCTGTTCTCCTTTCCCACGTTACCATTTACACACACATTCATACACCGATAGCAGGCTAACTATCAACATTCACATGAGGCAAGGTGGGTGAAGTGTCTTGCCTAAGGACACAACAACCATGACACAGGTGGCAGGGCCGGGGATCGAACCTCCAACCCTTGGGTCATCAGCCGACCCGCTGTACCAACTGAGCCACAGTCATCCCTATTAGTACTGGGATAAAGATATTCATAACTGTGGAATAATTGTGCATATTTCATGAACAAAACCATCACTGGAATAAAACAATGTCAAGGATTCCTTTGTATGGAACCTAAATTGTTCAATAATATATACATAGAAATACATAATGAGCTAAAGAAACAGGAAGGAATTATGGGACATAAATAAATAAAAAAAAAATGAAAATTCCAACCACTCATTAAAATGAAATGTTACTGTTTTTTTTATAATTCCTTTTGTAAAAATGGTTTTATTTGATTCATTTTTTCACATTTACGTATTTGTGTTGCCAAATATTGTATGTTGCTTATGACCGTTAAATTGCATGTTATTCTCTAACAGCTCTGGAACATAATTAAGAGGTCGCTTAATGTCGTCATCAGTCTAAAGATTAAAATAAATCACTGAAAAATTATACCAATAAAAATTAGAATTAGAATTAATTAGCCTGTTCAAACAGATTGTTAAAGTGGAGAGAGGCCTTACAGTGTGTCCGTGTGTGTGTGTGTGTGTGTGTGTGTGAGTGAGTGAGTGTGTGTGAGTGTGAGTGAGTGAGTGAGTGAGTGAGTGAGTGAGTGAGTGA